>JAPMAF010000770.1:0-12934 GCA_026537445.1 Silvatares holzenthali
ATCTGCTTATTGCTTAGGGTTCTTGGGGATAATTTGCATATTTTTGATAGTAGGCTAGTTAGAAACTACACCCCCAGGATACATGAGAAGATATTTCTTTAGTGTTAGCAATATTGCAATAAAATTCTGTTCCGGCCTCGTGGTCGAGTGGTTAAGACACTTGACTAAAGTGTTGGAGGAACGCTGGGGGTCACGGGTTCGAATACCCGTCGGAATGAAAAAAAATGCATTTTTCGACTCAGATTTAAAAAATAAATCTGTAAGAATATTTTTTAAAAAATCATAACAGGAAAAAATGCATTTAAAAATGTTATTCACTCTGGACTGGAAAAGAGTGGTAGATCCTGTGTCGCCCTGGAGCAATACCATCGTTCAGTATGGTACGCCACGTGAAATGAATTTATCCATGTTTCGTGACTAGAACTAAATATCCAGGTTTTCGATCTCTCCTCCGACTGCTACACAAAAATTTGCATGTGCAATTACACTGAATTTCACAGACCCATACGGATGGTGGTATCGTGGTGTCTCATGTGCAGTTAAAAAAAGGTAGGCCATACTCGTATTTACTAGTGTCAAAATTAAGCTATCAAATAGGCGGTCTAATAATTTGATATTACGAAAAGGTTACTAATAAAGATAATGGATAAAAGACCGTTGATATTAATATTAGGGATGTAAAACAAAACATGTAATGGCATTTATCGGAAAGTAAAAGTGACTCCATGTTCATCTCATTGCATTAAACTAACATTTAAAAATCAGTCTACTTAGAACACACGATAAGATGAAAAATTGCAAATCCAAAGAGCGTTATTAGTATGTATATGTGTATATGTGTAAATGAATCCGTTCTGAAGCACGCTCAATGTTCATAATGGAACGAGGAACTGTATGAAGGTGCACACGCATATCGGCGTATGGACACTTCGTTTATCGGCAAGATAACGTTAAACCAGGGCTGGCAATGTTAGCTGATTGTGTTCAAGCATGACTCCACGCCGTATACCATATGCCATATGCCATAAGCCGTATGCCGAGTACACGGGAACATAAAATAATCACCGGTTAGACTAGACGGCCAATCTTCATCTTGGCGACATGCAGTCAGTTGCACCTTACCAGAGAACAATTTGCAAATGACACTTTCTTACCATACGGTATTTCAAATCACTTGCTTTAAAAGCAAGAATCTTTAAAAAATATTTTTTCTAATACTGCTTATCCGTTTTAGTAAATTAGACGCGTTTCGAACTCTGCACGGCTCATTATCGAGGACTCGATAATGAACTGCGAAGAGCTCGATACGCGTCAAACTCATTAAAATAAATAACTGTTACAAATTAATATAATTATGTTTATTTTTTTGTCGATATACCATTTATATCGATAAATGGTATATCGACATAAAAATAAACATATAAATATTAATTTGTAAAAATGGATTACCACAAAATTACACCAGAAAAAATAAATTTTATGAACAAGTGTTATTAGATAAACAAGTGTTATTAGAAAAAGTAAAATAAATTGTTTATTTTTTAAAATGAATAACCACATATTTATCACTGATAAAATCCAACATATAGCAAGATTCTTCTTTTCCCGTGTCCAGCAGTAATCGGAATGACGGCTACTTGAGCTAGAATTACAATATTTAATGAAGGTCACGAATTCAGCTAAAATATGTCTTATTTCAACTACCCTTAACAGGAGTATAGGTATCAGAATGAATTCAGAAAAACTAAATCCATATATCACTCAAAATTACAACATTTATATCCATGATAAACATTCCAGGAAAAAAGCGATGTAGTTTAATTTTCTTATTCTGCATCAAAATAAAAATACATGTAATGAAAATAATTTTGTTACTTTTTTGTCTACTTCGACGTGTTTGATCTTTAATGGGACACTCTTGATCAATTAAAGATCAAAACGCGTTAAGCTCAAAAGAATATAAGCGGCAATCTTTCCTTTTTATCGAAATATGGATCGCCACAAAGATATAAAATGTTTGTTTCATAAAATCATTCGACGATATTGATAACTGTGCAGTAATTTTTACTTGTTTTTATAATAAATCATTTTGAAAAGGCGATGTGAGAATAGTGCTTCTATAAAGATTAGAAACAAACGAAGAAGTGTAAAAAGACCACATTGGATATGAATTTATGATCTAAAAAAGTCATCGGTTAGCAATAATGCAAAGCGGCAACTTATTATAAAAAATTCTTTATTTGTTATTTTAATGACAATTGTAAAATATATTAACTAATTTGATTAATGCATTTGGCTTTAAATGTTTTAACTTTTATAGGCTACTGCTAAACCTATTCGAGACTATGTTCAAAATATATTTTTGAGGTACTGTATTTTTCATTCAGTACGGTGATGGTATAAAGCGTTCACATATTAGAACATTTTAATTAAAACAATAATCAACTGTTTCACAATTTCAATCGACCAGACGCCGACTTCCATTCATCCTCAGTCATATCGATTTCCTACAATCACATCACGATTTACTTCTTCAAATATTTTGCATTCCTCACGCTTGACTCTTTATAATCCTCGTTGGTTGGAAGCTGCGTACCGGCATGAAGTGCATAAATGGCGCCAAGACTACAGTGATGTATCTCATCATACAGGTAAGATTTAATCAAAGGTTGTTTTTCAGGATTTAACGGAAATACGCACAGCCAGTATGCCAGTATTATAATACATACTACACAAGCATCCTCCAGCGGTTTACTAATATGAGCGCGTATCCACCAGTGCCTTTGGCCGCATACCCCTCTTAACAGCAATATTAAGAATCTGGCGTCAAACCTTACCCTTTTTCATTAATTACACGAATTTTGATTAATAAGTTTGAGATATGCTGACGTATAATATAATTTACAATTCTAATAATACCAATGACAATAATTTGCATTATATTTGTAATTAAAAAAGTGAATGCTCATCGTCTAAAATATATCGTATTATCTATATTTTCATTATAGAAATATAGTGGGAAGAAACTATTGACGTCCCAAAAAGGGATCAAGTGATAAGTCAAAGTATAATTAAAATATCGAAGGTTTTAAATACTATAAATACCTGGAAATTAAAATGGAATTAAATATTGGCAAATATTTTTCATGCTGAAACCATTCTTATTAGTATTGAAACTAATTTAATATATTTCGATAATATGTAAAATTAGTTTTCCTTATATATGTATTTATTATCTAGCAAATTTATCTTGAAGTATTCATTTATGTCTAGGTTAAGATACCATTATTCAGTTATCTCCTAAAATTATTACACAATTCCTTCACATAAGGTAATGAAATATATATTTATTTAACATAAATATTGAATTTCAAATATCGATAAAATTCGAATACTAATGAGCTCTTTGATTTTCGTAGACTGTATCAGTTCGTGAAATAATTTTGTTGGGAATTTACCATAGCATCAATTGAAAAAATGTATTGTTATCCACATACTCAAATTTCTAAACCCATAAGAATAACATATTAATGTTATCTGTGATAGCATGATAAATTTAACAGTTCTTCCCCAAAAATCTTATGTATAAACATATATTTAGTTCTATAAGATAAATAACGAAATTCTGAAGTTTAAGATAATAGCTTTATAATTTTATATACAATTTCAAAAAATATTTTACGTTTTTTTCCAAATGTTATGCTTTGGTTTTGGATTGGGTTTCATTGTAAATTATTGAAGATACATATCTTTATATATCACATCAACCACCCGCCCTTACCACCACGATATCCATCACGATAACCTACGTATCAAGCGTCCGGCTGAAGCGCGGAAATGCGAAATCGCGAATGTGGAGCTTACAATAAGGAGCTATTATTGACTTAAATATTTAATACATCGCATGTGTCGCTGCTAACTGCAGAGAGATTGGCAAAGAGAACTCTTTATTTGGTTATTGAGGTTGCTAACAGCGACTCGTGTCTTCAGATTAAGGTAATGGACACTTCATCAACTCATCGCGGCTGCCGATGCAACTCTACCGATAGACATCAAATCACTCGCCGAAGAGACGTCGTTTTCGAATCTTGCATCGCAGTTCACCAAATGGTCTGTCAATTTAAATGTGTACATACGTATATTATTTTAATGAAAAATTTCAATTCGTAATAATGTTTTTTTGTGATTATCACGTTATAGAAAATTGTATGTATTCATTATTAAATTGTTATATCTTTTATCGTTAAAATATTATGTTGTGAACATATAAAATATTCAAAATGTTTTATTTTTTAATTATATTTAGCCTCTATTGCGATACAATCTTCATTAATTGACCATATATTTAATTATTGTGTATACCTTTCTGTACTAAGATAAGCATATTGCAAATATGTTTGTGCGCAAAAATTAATAACATTCCTACAGTTCAATCATAACCGAACATACGATACTCGGAAAATCACCTTAAATTTTAAATTTACTGTGTTTTTTTTCAATATAACTTCAACACAGAAGATAATATAGAAGAAGATCTATATCATCCGGATATAAAACCCAAGTATAAAAATAATTTTCAGATTTTATCGACGATGATGTACTATATTAACTTCCAATGATGGCAGCAGCTTAAGAAATCAAAGATGCGATAAATCTTGAAAGCATCCTTCGTAAAAATGCTATATAAAAAGCAATGGCTGAAGACTATTTATGTGATCTAATAACTCGTTTCTGCACAGGATCGAGAAGGTTATACTTGTGAGCTCCTGACCTGAGGTAGCTAAAAAAATACTGGAACTCCGTCCCTGGGACTAAAAAATAACACATTTGCAATTCCTTGGAAAATAATTCAAACCACAGAGAAGTATATGATCAAACAGTCAAGAAGTTTAGAGAAACTCAATGATTATTTTAGTCCAAATTTATTGATTTTATAAAATATGATTTTGATCTTCAAGTATAAAAAGAGAAAGTGCTTTTTTTATTCTACACGTTGCTGAAATATAATAATTACAAATCTACTTTGATAACAAATCTAGCAATCTATTAAAATATCTATAAATTAATGTACGTTTAAATATATTAATGTATTTTTGTTCTTATTACATTTACTTTGGAAAGTAATGGTAGATATTAAAAAAAGATCAATTTCATAGTTAATTGTGTAGAAAAATTGTGAAAAAGAGGCATCCGTGAATGAAATATTATTTATGGTATAGTTTTAAAGATTATTTATATCTAAAAATATTTATTGTGCACATCAAAACTTCATTTATTATTTACGGTAAATTTAAAAAAAGCTATAATAAATGAGAGATATAACACACATTGTTTCTCTCTTATTTATTGAGAATCATCCCTTAATTCGAATGTTGTATATCACATGTTAATTAACCCTTATTGAGTAATACTTCATCAAACATTGTATTATAATATGTCAGCATATTCTTTTTTGTACTTTATTTAAGAATTTGAAAACTACGTACTGAGTGAACTCTTTCTTTATCTCCTCTCTTTAAATTCTATTTTTATCAGATAGTCAAATCACATCTTTGTCGTTAGATTCTTCTTTTATCAGTGAAACTTATTTGTAGAATCTGATTTCCTGAGATCCTCTTTTGTATCCATACCACCTAAATCTTCTTTTATTATTAGTTTTAAATTTAAATAAAACGATGCTTTGGCACAATTTATTATTGAATTCTCAATTTTCTCGAGTATATTAATATAATTTTGCATTAAGATACCTATGATTAACTTGTACTGCCTTAAACGCATTACATCCTTGATATTATAACCTGTATTTAATCATGCAGTACTTTGACGTTTTGCATTAATAGCTTTCATCTTTATTGGATGTAACTATCGAGTCATTTTGAAAACAGGTGCCGTTTTAAATTCAGTTAATTGCTATTTATAATAGAATATTAAAAATAGTAATATGTGTGATGTGTTAAACATACCTCTTAGACGGATTCGCATGAGCATGTCAGTAACCCCATGGCCTAACAAACAAATAAATAACACTTCGCCTCTCCGTCCTGATACGGGTCGAAAACGACCCGATGTCACAGGCAACAAGATTCACAGAATATTCAATTTTGAGAAATACACAACTGTAAAAATATCACTCAAATCCGAAACATGTCAATACATTTTTTTTCGTGACACTCGCGTGATGTTTTACGATCGGAAGTGAGGAAATTGTTGCACGTGCGTTCGGTGGGTGGTGGAACCTCCCGCACAAGACGACCGCTCTGATACAAGGCTGCGGCCCAACTGACTTCTTAGGGAGTCGCGTGTGTGCTGTCAACCATCTGATCAGACCCCACTGAGAGGCTGGGGCTTCCCTCCTCTTCTCGACAGGGACGGCATCGGAACATAGCTAACAACAACAATCATTATAGTCGATAAGTAAGCTACTTTGCACATTCTTTAAACTGGTTAAAATTTCTATTTTCATGTACACAAATAATGTCTAATTTATATATACCATAAATATTCAGTTAAATCCTTAAACATAACGCATAACAAATATTGCTTTAATTTTTAGTCGAGATTACTTAATATAAATATACAAATCATTACTTTATATATAATAAGAAAAATATATGTTTCAAACAACAATTATAGTGATTAATCATATAAATGCATGTCTAGCAATATGTTTCATATGTACCTATATAAATTATATTTTTTATTTTAAATATATGTTATCACATCTGTAAGTTTTATAGTAAACGGGAAAATAATTTAATGTAAATAATAGTAGCTCAGTCATCTTTGAAAAATACAGTTCACTTAAAAGTTGGCGTATGAAATAAAATGATTGCAAATGTATCAGTTTTTCCACACTGTCATAATTTTCACATTTTAAATAAGATAACGTATCAAAATAACCAACTTTGTTTCTTATTAACGTCATAAAAGTTTAAAATATTCTAATCATATTCCATAAATGTTTTTTCATACCTACAATACCGAAAATACTTTTGTAATTTATCAGTTCGTAAATTAATTTACAAAAATATGTGTAAGTTCTACTTAAAAGCTCTTTTTTTCTTAAAAGCAATATTAAAATCATATCATTTTAATCTCATCACCGTTCAATGGCCCGTGCCCCCAATGCGGCTCTGGCGGTGTCAGACGGCCTCATACGACTCGTATCTCACTTCGCCGTGTTCAGGTTGCATTTCACCGTTGGACCGATTTCACTGGCGCTGGAGGTTCATGGCTGACATGGTTGCCAATCAAATGCAATTATGCTATCGCGAGGTATGTAAGGTATGAACTAGACGTTTGTCAGGTCACTTTTACACATCTTTCTAAGGTCAGTTTTATCCGACGCACTCGCACTTTTCATTTCAGGATATTCCTGTGCTCCTGAACTTGATTCTGGAATAACGAAAATGTTATTTTACATTATAAATACCATTTTAATTAACACCAACATATTATGTCATTTGTAGCACACTTTACGCCATTTTTTCTTCAACACTTTTCTTACCCGGGAATATAAATTGTTTTCAACTTCTTAACGGAGGCAGTGTTATCAACTGTCGTGTGTGTATGACGAGATTCAAGGATGTGGAGAAAACAAGAAATATATATCAGGATAGATACTAGTGGCGCTCTAACATATTCTTTCTGCCTCTCTTACCGGTAAATGGCATATATTATGTACGTATGAGAATATAAATTATAATATATAAGTTTTAAAAATTTTCTAATATTTTAGAATATCTATCAGTCTTTATAGCACAATAAATAAAATATCGGACTGAAACGCTGAAAATCGCAAATTTCCTACAGGAAACAATCTTATAATAACACTTTTTAATGCCAATTTGAAGGATAGATATAAAGTACACTACATCAAAATAATAGTGATATTTAATATTAGCCTTATTACCTTACAATTCCACCACCGGTCGGAACAACACGCATTCGTAAAATAGATTATTTCACGTTACGTGTCGAGATCTACCCCACAATCCACTTATCCATCTTAAAAAACTATTGTAGTGTAAATATCACCCCATAACAAGACAGTGGGACACGATATGCAGACTCTACGTAACCGAAATATTTAGAGAGGATTAATATTTTTTTTATGTACACTTATGTTTATTTCAATTTTACGATTGCTCAAAAATAGTAAAAAGAATGAAGAATGAAAGCCGAAACGTTACGAAATAACTCAATTGACTTTTTTTATTTCACAACAGCAAAATGTTCCTTCTATCGTTTTCGTATTTGTTACAGACATGATATGGAAATTTTCTTGATACTTGAACAAATATAACATTTGATACTTAGCCATCTTATAGAGTTTCGGCAACGTTTTATTAATTCGACAACCCTGTCGACTGCAGTGGGTGAATGCCTCTAAAGAGGCAACGACGATGTGAATAATTATTGTAAAGAAATTCAAAATCTGCCAACTTCAAACGCATATTTGAATAAGAGTGAAAGGTGACTTAGTAATGGCATTGGGAAACACCCAACCGCAGGAATATGAATATAATGCAATGTGAGTATCATGATTCACAATGACCATTGTCAGCAACATTTGGAAATATGGAAAAATGTCGTAACCAAAGTGATTGACTCACAAGTGTAACTTTCCGGGATCGGATGCTTTCTGTGACGAAACAATGTTGAATGAGAGTTTGATCGTTACTAACATATGACGATGAATGGAGCAAGTTGACATTTTTGCAACTTTCATTAAGTATATATGAAAATAACTATGTCTTGACAGAAGAGACTGATTTGAAATGATCTTTGTCTGGGATTGATGGAAGGTTTTATCCTGAAAGCAACGTGTTTATTCTGAAATATAATAACGTGAGTTTGAAAAAAGAATGAACACACTTTTCAATATTTATGGCGCTTTTCAGGATTCGTAAAACACTTTAGTAGACATATTAAGATTTTTTCAACGCACCTTTTGCATGAGCACTTGTGCATGACCACCGAAACAACATTTTTTCAACCTCAAACAGTCTTTACGCAAGATTGCCATGGTTCAATTTTAAAAATTAATCTAGCTTAATTTCCAATCCATTCATTTATCTTCCCACCTGTGAATGTAATTTCAAGTATTCTTTTCATCATCACAATTTTATGGATAGATCAGTATATTTTGATAGCGATTCCATATTTAGCGACGATTTTATTTGATTCTATATTTAGCGACGTTCAAATAATTGCTTACATTCTATTATAAATATATCTTATTGAGGTGTGGAGACATCTTTCTTTTAATAGAGATGCCTGCGGAGAAAATACACCTTAATACCAGAGTTTGAGAACAAGTGTATTGGCATAAATACAACACGAGGTAACAAGAGTGCCATTAATTTCTACTTCAATAAAATTAACAAACCATTCCAAAGAGAGTCTCTTTCTATTTAATGATCACGAATCTTCATAAACGTAGGAAATACTTATGAAAACTATTTCAATCACATGATTGGACGAGACATAACACGGTTTTTTTCTCAACATCAAACACTCCGATGTGACGATTAACATTCTGTGTTCCAACAGTATAAATCGCCTCAATGATGTCTTCCCTTTAATAATCAATATGGTATTCCTCGAGTGCAGAGACCACCTCAGTTATTTGTTCAATTCTCTCCAAGAGGCTTCCCGGCGCGTGAAAATATGTCGTCCTATAAGGGTCATACATTGTGTTGTGTTATATATGCCTAATTGAATTATTTAAAATATTCGTCCGCATCAGTATTCAGGTCACGGTCATGTCATTTGTGCAATGCCGGTCTGTTTGTTCAAAACCGAACTATAAAACCGATAACAAAATGTATCATGAGCCATTTTTTATTATATTAACAAAACTGTAGAACGACATTTAATCAGCTAGGAAGATCTCCAAATAAAGGTTTTGTTTTATAAATATTGAATATTTCTGAAACGTCTCTTGAATTATAAAAGCGTATCAAACATATTTTACTCAATCTAGTAACGTGAGCTACTCTCTGAGTGTTTCTGTTCTTTGATTAGAATTCCAAAATGATTACCACAGATTCAATATGATAACACACTTTTTAATTTTGAAATTTCACTAGCAATTAAAAAACAAATAAACACATTTAATATGAAACACCTCATACATTTATTTATTTCATAATTAAATCACAGCTTATTAAGAGTTCCGAATTCCGTTTTGAATTTATTATATAATTGATTATAATAGAATGCTCTTTTAATGCATCTTTTTTAAATTATAAGTGTAAAACCAAATCAGAATTTGTCGAGATGGTGGTCAACAAGGGGAAATAATAATAATTTTAATTTATTGAAAAATTATTAAATAATGCTGCAATAATATTTTCGAGAAATACCTTTAGAGGTCTCCATATTTAGAAATATGGAAATGAAACAAACGTGAATCAAATAGCATTTACTGCTTAATTTTATTAGTGGTTACTTTGTGATAATTCATAATACCTTGTGATAACTACTTAAATGGTATTGTCGAAGTATAAAAAAAATCTTTGTTTATCTGAACATTCACAGTTTCTAGCTTGACGAAAAACCATTGCAAAATGTTTAGTAGTCCAGCCTGTATTTGGTGCGACACCAGTGAATAGGCGTCACTGGTGGTAGTGAGTACACCAGTATCACACCTCACCATTACCTGAGCTGACATAATTTCCATAGCAGGACGAGGAATTAACTGTCACTATGACAAAACATTTGCATAGCTGTTAAATCATTGCGTAATAACGAATTCATTTTTATGACATTAGACGTCTTCAACGAGATCTATTGTTGTATAAAAAGTATTATATTATTGTATTATAAAATAGTGTAAAGAAAAATATAACTACATACATACATACATAACTTCACACCATTTTCGATGGGAGTAGGCAGAGAGAATGGAGCGCAACTTGTTTCTATCCTGACATACAATCCTTACTTCCTCCATGTCCGTGCATCTTCCCATACACGCACGACGGTTGTTTTGGCTCCTAACATTGCCAGCGTTAAGAAGTTGAGAAACGTGTTTCTGCCAAGATCTTCTAGGCCTTCCACGCTTTACTCTGCCACTATTACTCGAAGTGTAGATCTGTTTTACGATTCTTTCATTCGTCATTCGCTCAACATGTCCAAACCATCTCAAACATTCAACTTCCATATTGTTTATGATTGTTACTATTAATTTGCATTCTTCTCTGTTATTTTCATTTGTTATCCTATCATTCTTCATTATGATCTCATCTCCACTGCATTTATTCTGCTTTTAACCTTCATCTCTCAAATTCAGGTTTCGTTCCCATATAGCAAAGTAGGTACCAAGACTCCATTATGTATTGCCATCTGCGATTCTTTGGAAAGCATATTGCTGCCAATTATGGATTGCATGGTACCGTTCACTTTATTACCTGCTGTCACTCTTTTATCGACATCATCGACCGATCTACAGTCCCTCGTGGACTTGCTACCAAGATAAGTAAACTCATGCACCTGTTTCAGGCACTCGTCCTTCGCAGAGATCTGACAGTAATATGTTCATTTCTTTCAAAAATCACTTTGGATTTGGCTGCATTTCTCTTCAAATCGTTCTTTAATCATTCACCGTTCATCCTGCTCACCAACGCTTGCAGATCCTCTTTGCATTCTACCAGAAGTACTGCGTCATCAACATACAAAAGACAACTCACCTCGAAATCTTGCATTTTCACTCCTTTATTCATCTTTCTAAGCTCTCTCACACAACTATTAATGTACAGATTAAAGAGCCAAGGTGACATGACACATCCATAAAAAATATCTAGATAACTATAATCAACAGATAATTTTAAAGCGTCATTGGTTATGCAACTGAAATATTTACGCCTACACCAAATTGCGTCTCATTAAATCAATCGTTTAGCGTAAGATATTAAGTATGATTCATCGATGAATCGTGTATCCTGAACAAATTTACCTTAATATTTGTATCTTTGAATACATTGGCCGTACAAAAAAAGACTTTAAAATGTTAGTGATCAGAAGCATAATTGATACTACACCAGTATCAGAAGCTCTTCGAGTGTAGCAACGCTAAAAGAGATGCAGAATCATTGTAGCCATTAAAATGAATCAGTGGCTATGTGATCTTTTGCAAGATGGGTGGTATATAATGATATTATAATAATGAAGGTTTACAACAAAGAATTAAAACACTTACATACACAGTAAACTCAACAATTAAACATATTGCTTATTTAGTAAGTGCAGATAGTTCTGAGATAATGGTATTCTATATGACTTCATTGTGTATTGAATTCATTGTAAGATTTTGTCTCAAATTTAAGATATAATGTTACAGTTGATATAATAAGTATTGAATGTTTCAATACCATTTCCTAATTCATATGTAATAAACTTCAATGACACCACCAACCTTCCATAAAGATAGTGCCCCTAGTAGACACCTGACTGGAAAATCATACAAGCAGCAGTATGACACAATTAGTCATATAACAAAGGTCACCCGTAAAATTATTTGCATATTAAACAATGAGTACCACAATTTTACCTTGGCCCAAAACACATTTTTAAAAGTGTCTATATGAAACCTTTACTTTTTCATAAATGTAACTAAGCCTGTCTGCCAAAGTTTTTGCTGTAGAGCCCGGGATATTCGATATGGAATAAGCCCGTAATGTTTTAACTTATTATATGCTACTCTGTACCACATATACGGTTTAATCATATGCTACTTTTATCCGTACAGTAACGTAATTAGTATAAAATAAGCGATATAGTTGCACAGTGCGCTGTGTCAAATGGCGTTATATATTTTTAACTAAATTAATTATCTTTGTCGGCCTCATGGTCGAGTGGTTAAAGACACTTGACTAAAGCGTTGGAAGAACGCTGGAGGTCGCAGGTTTGAATCCCGCCAAAGTGATAA
>JAPMAF010000771.1:0-12931 GCA_026537445.1 Silvatares holzenthali
AGGAGCTTGTCGCTGCTGTTCGTGGTCCCTTTTCGGGTACTATTGGACATGCGGGCTTCGTGGCCTCTCGGAGCAATCACTTGGCATTTTGAAGATTTTGTCAATTTGACAAGGTGACATTGTCTCCAGCTAACCCTGTCTTCCAGAGAAGTCACCCTTTCTCTGATGTTTATTTCGTAATCCATGAGGGTATCTTCTCGATTGCTCCTTTTAGCACTAAAGGTACAGGCCATGAAGTTGAGAGCTCCTCCCGGGCTGCTCTCTCGGTAACGAGCAATTTTATTTCAACTGACGTGCATATTGACAAGAAAACTTGATTCGTTTCCAGATGCAATATGGGCATGTGGTGAGACAGCATATGGTTGAGTACTCTCATTTAGTATGAAAACAATCTTCTTTTTCCATATGTAGGAAATTTTATGTTTACTCTTTCACTTGCACATTACATAACGTTATTGCGTCGTCAGATCTTTGGCGGGAACATTTAGTCAACCCCATGGCCTAGTGGTTAGAACACTTGACTAAAGTGAAGATGACAGGTTCGAATCCTACCAGAGTGAAAAAATTTCAATTGTTTATTTTGATTCAGATTTTAAAAAAGTATGTTAAAAAATACATTTTAAAAATCTAAAGTAGCAGAATTAGAGCATTAATAAATATGTATTCACTATAAACTAGCTAAGAGTGGTGGATCTTGTATCACCTTGGAGCAATACCACCATTCAGTTTTGTAGAGATGAGTATCAGGATAGAGAAAGGTGGTACTCCATACTCTGCCTATTCCTATAGGGTCTTGGCGCGATGTCATTTATGTATGTAACGTTGACAATATAGAGCAAATTATAATAATGGAATGGAGTGATTGTCAATTAATTAATACTATTTTTTAATATGTTATTATTATTATTGGGATTGGAAAATGTTTCATACAGTAACTCAGTAGGCATCTCAATAATACTTAATTTACACTAGTTTGTCATATGGAATAAGAGATATGCTGGAAAGGTGCATATTTAAATGTATCATAATCCGTGTTGGGTAAAAAAGTAATCATATTCAAAGAGTATATCATAATATGTCATAATCATATTCAAAGAGTAATCGATTACAAGTACCTACTGTAAAACCAGTGTTCGGCAAAAGGTGATTGAATTGCTGATTACAAATACCTACTGTAAACCGTATTCATAATTTGAAAACATCGATGTGTATAGATTACAAATTACTCTCACTATTGTTTTCGAATGATGTGGTATGCGGTTTACAGTAGGTACTTGTAATCGATTACTCTTGTAATCAGTAATTTGATTACTTTTTACCATCGGTGATCTTAAAAAACAAAAATATTTTTTTTTCTCTAAGAATTTAGACAGAATTCCATTCATATTCCGTGAAATCAATTATATTTATAGGAGAAACAGATGATTCTTGCTCGAGAACTGCTGTTCAGCGACAATCGGGATAAATTAAACAATGAAACTTTAGAGAAGTTGGCTTTTCTTAATAACACACCCACTAACGGCCGGCAGAGCTCCCATGGTATTGAGCAGGGACACATCAGGTTGAACACCATTAACGAGTTGAACTCCACAGGTAAGTTATACTTTTTAATAATAATACAATATTACACCATCACACCATTTTACCGAGAGGATGGAGCGCCACAACACTAACTTGGCATACATCTCTTGCTTCATCCACATTCATACATCTCCTCATTCATCTCTGCGATTGTTATTACTACGAACAGAACCATCTGTTAGAATTTGGTTAGTTTGTTCATGCCATGATTTCCTTAGGCATACCCTCTACATTCACACTGTAAATATACTGTACTAATCTCTCGATAACCCTCGTACCTGCTCTATATTCTTTCCTTATGTCTGAATTTCTTACGTCATATACTGTTTTACCACACATTCTTCTAAGAGATCTTATCTCAACAGCATTTATTCTATTTTCATTCCTGTCCAAACTTCACTTCCGTACATCAAAGTTGACACCAATACTCCATTATGCACTGCCATCCGACCGCTCTTGGATAGCTTTTTGTTTGATATAAGAGCGTTTAGTTCATCATTCACTCTATTCCTTACTTTCACACGCCTTTCGATATCACTTTCACATTTACTATCTCTCGTGAACACACTTCCCAGGAATACAAATTTTTTAACTTGCTCTAATTCCTTGTTTTCAACTTTTATTTTGCTCTCAGTTATTCCACCACCTTTCTTAAATACTATTACTTTCGATTTGCTACCATTCATCAGTAAATTGCTATCCTTGCATGCCTCATATACTTTGGTATTTAACATTTGTAAATTGCTTTCCTTCCATTCATTTCTTTTAACCTATAAAATATTATGTAAAGATGATTTGTTTGAATTCTTGTGTAGAAACCATATAATGGATAACAGCTGATATGATCTCTTAATATTATAAAACATTATGGAAATGCATAGTGATGATAATTGACAGTCATTTCTTTTTAATTATGCATTATTTCATATACTAGGGATCACCTCTTCGGATGTGTGTATACCAAAGTCTTCTATGAGATTTCTTTTCAGTTAGTCAAAGACTTTTGGGTAGTCATGTCGTGTTGTGACACTTTGTTTGCCAACGTTTCGGACCACACTGCAGTGTCCAAATTCAGGGCTAGTCTGTCTGTGTAAAAAAGGAATCTTTTGGTTGTGAAAGCCTATGAAAATTCTTTTCAGTTCTTTCTCAGTTTTTTTTTTGAGACACCATGACACCACCATCCGGCTGGGTATGTAACATTCTGTACCATTGCACATGTAAATGCTGTGTAGTAGTAGGAGAGATTGAAAATCCGGTTATTCAGTTCTAGTTATGAAACATGGATAAATCCATTTCAAATGGCTTACAATACTGAATGGTGGTATAGCTCTAGGGTGATACAAGATCTACCACTCTTTTTCGGTCCAGAATGGATATTCTTTTTTTTTTCTAGTTTTGATTTTTTTAAAAGTATTTATACATATATTTTTTAAAAACTGAATAGAAAAATGCATTTTTATATATTTTTTTTTTTTCACTCTGGCGGGATTTGAACCCGCGGCCTCTAGCGTTCCTCGAACACTTTAGTCAAGTGTCTTAACCACTCGACCACGAAGCCGACAATATAGTTAGCAACATTTTCCTCATTTAGCAGCTATCGACATTTATTTTCTTTTGATTATAAGAAAAATTACCACAATTTAAATTTATGTATGAATTTTAGCTGGCATCTTTAAATTCGTTAAGTAATATAAAAATACATTAACTAAAATCATTTTTTAAATTCCAATGTGTAAATCAATGAACATCAGTGCAGAAATGAATAGAATGTAAGTAGGTCGTTTATTGTATGCAGATGATGCAATGTTAGTGGCGGAGAATGGAAATGATTTATAAATGTCAATAAGATATATGAGGTATGCAGGGTAGCGATTTTCTAATGAATGGCAGCAAATCGAAAATAACGGTATTTGAGAAAGTTGATGAAATAACTGATTCAACAACATTAATTTAAAATTAATAAAAAATTGAAAATTAATTTGAACAAAATTAATGTTGAAAATGAGGAATTAAAGCAAATGAAAGAATTAGTATATTTGGGAAGTATGTTCACAAGGGATGAAAAATGTAAAAGTGATATCGAAAGGTGTGCGAAAGCATAAAATCGAGTGAATGGGGCACTAAACATGGAAAATTTATGATGTGAATGTAGAAGGTATGAGAGGAACCATCCAAGAAAATTATGGCATGATCATTTAACCAAATTCTACTCTGTGGCTCTGTTCATAATCGTAATAATCGCACAGTATACATGAGATGTATAAATGTAGGTGAGGTAAAAGATGTGTCAGGATAGTGGTGTGGCACTCGATTCTCTCTGCTTACCCTTTCGGCATTGTGAGGCTGTATTGTATTGTGTAAATTCTTTTTTTATTTGAATATGACTAATATATATTTTGCACTTTAGGTAATTTGTTATCAGACCAGAGCTTCTCCCGTTCAGAAGATGATTTGGATGAATCCGTTGTCAACGGCCGTCGCTCGTGGAGGAGGCATAGGCCTTCGGCTAATATGGCTGCTGGTGGGGCAGAAGAACATCCACCTGTCAAAAAGAGGAGGTCTTCCACTAGTGCCAAGGTATCCTTTCTGCTAGTCACTTTCCTTTATGCTAATTGTATGTGCCTATCGTCTTAAGCATATTTCATCAATTGGGATGTGAATGTCTTCTAGTTGGATTCCAATGGTAATAGTGTCAATGGCGTCGGCGCCACAGGAGGTAGAGTTGTAGCTACCACAACCGTGACTGTTGACAGGTGTTCAGCTAATTGCTCGGCTAATGGTCGCATTATTGCTTCTTCTATCATTGAGGTACTTCTTTCATTTATCTTTGCACTTTTTTTTTCTTGAAATTTTTTATAATTATTACATTTTTACCATTAACTTCTCATTTCTAATAAAATCGCTTTATGCCTCTGGATCGCTTTCGTCAACTAACTCTATTTCAATTATCCATTTCAAGCATTAAAGGTAATTAAGGAATTCATCTTATTCCAACTGTCGTTAATTATATGTATGGAATCTTTTTGCTAGAATGTTGACATTTAAATTTAATAATTCAAAAAGTTTATTAAAATTATGATGTATAAAAATGTTCACTTATTATTTTTATTCATGGTGGAAATATACTGCACAAAATGTATTGGCAATCCATTAAATAACCACATTGAATCCAATAAACATTATTGATAAGTTATATGATTTAGACTAACTAAACTTACTTGATTATAATCTGTTTATTGAATTCAACATGGTATTGGTATTAGCACATTGATGCATATATTTATAAAAAGCTTGCGGAAAGCCTTGCGGCCCTGCTTCAAAATGAACATTGGAATAATCCATCACACTATCCTAGGTGGTTCTTGGGTGAATTTAGGAATCTTCTCTGATCTAACCATTCATAATATAATATACATATATCCATCCATAATTTTGGTTTCCCAAAACTATGTTATTGCCTTTGTGAGGGTAAATCATTCAACTTATTATTCATTTTCTTCATATGACCTAACCCACCATAGGTATGCTATATCATTTGATTCGTTAAAACATTGTATTACTTTAAAATGTATAACATTATGGTTTATTCCATTTTCGTATTTGGAAAACATTTTAAATTATATTTTATATGCTTTTAGTATTTTATCATGAACCATTGATAGAGTAATGATGTATTTATTGTATGTTTATTATTTTTCGTATAATTCTAGGGATACCCAGATAATGATAACGCAGTGACTGTTGAAACAAAAACTCCAGCAAAACCGGAAGTGGTTCCTCCGACACCCAAACCGATCAAGTCTGAATATAATATCAAGATTGAATCGAAGGGTGATGGACATTACAACACTAATATCAAAAATTTCACTCCATCTGCTCCTATGAAAACTGGTATGTGTAATTAATAATCGGATAAATATTCAAACATTTATTTATTTAACATGTGTAATATACAGTGTATATGTGACAAATGGTTTTATTTTCAGGAGAAGTGGATAGGAATAATTGGGGAAGCGCACTGCTAGCCAGCACCGGGGTGTGCAGCCCCAGAGGAACGGCCAGATTGAGGCAGCACACATTCGTCAGCAAGACAATAATTCGCCCTGAACCGTGTACTACTTGCGGAAACCGGTATGTGTTTAAAAATTGTATTATGAAATTAATTGAAACAATCTGCACATATTGAATTTCACAATGCCTGAGGGAACGGTAATTGCCCAGTGGCAATCTCTGCTAACAGTCCTTTTCACCTTTGGGCACCGATGGCCACGTTTGACTAGTCCATATCGCAATTGCTACACATAAATGAATATCATTATATCAGATTACATATAACTGCATTAAAATTTATCAATATATACATTTTTGTGATCTTACTCCAATGGGAATTGAATATGACCCCTTTGAGAATTTCTCATTCATTGGTCTAGTACTTTTATACACAACACAGAAAAATAATTCAAGAGCGATTTGACGAAATGTTATTTTGACAGTGATAATAGAAAATCAAAAGGGGAGAAACCTAACATGATAAAGACCTCAATTTTGATAGAAGAAACTCAATTATCAGACACTGATTCAGAGAAAAATTTAGTTCTACACAACATACCAAAGTCCTTAATTTATAATAAATGACTGTTCAGCAATATAGAACAGCAAATTGTTGTACTAATGCCAATGGTTTAACAAGAAAACTCCTGGGTTATAATGTATTATAATATTTAATAATCTTTCGATTCCAGTATTCGGTTTGCCAAAGCGGTAGTAAAATGCAGTGACTGTCGTGCAGTGTGCCATGTCGAATGCAGAGATAGGCTTCCTTTGCCATGTATCCCTAGTCGCACTACACCCAATGTTAATGCTAACCATATTGTAAGTCATTCAGTTTATTATATAAGTCTTGTAATTTTTTTGCACATCATTGTATTAAAAATATTGAATATAAACCTAGTAATTGATTATATGAAACTATTTTGCCTGTTTTACGCTGAATGACTGCAGGTTTTTTCTCTTGGATTTACAGGGGACCATAGCTGATTATACTCCCAATGTTAGCCCCATGGTACCGGCACTTATCATTCATTGTGTCAATGAAGTTGAAGCTCGTGGCCTGACCGAAATTGGATTGTATCGTGTACCTGGCTCTGAGAAAGAAGTTAAGGCCCTTAAGGTAACTACTAACAAGTATCTGTCAACCGTTTCCTCGTTACGAATATCTATGAATGTTTTTATTTGTGATGTAGTGATTCTCTATGATGTAGTGATTTATGTAACATTGTTTAGACTAGAGCAAGTCATGGCTTTATAGTAGGAACATATTTTGAAAACAATCAATCTGTGGTTGCAATTTAGAGAACTATTCAGCGATGGCTCAACATTCCTGCACTGCAATCTGGTAGTGCACTTAAAAGATGCACATGGTTGACATCGAACACTAAAAAATCTGCAGCTAGTGAGAGCAACGATCCAGCAATCACCGAGACGTTCTGCTCGAATGCATGTTGCATTTGATTAGCAATGATTTCTTTCTTTGGGGTTATCTGAAAGAAAGAGTATTTAATTATGAAATGTCACTCTCCCAGAGCATAAGTCTCTGTTAAGATCACATATGTTTGGGCTGAATCTGGAATTAATCGCACATCTGTTTGAACTATGCAATAGCTAAGAACACATACTAGCAAAAAAATAACATATATTAACGCACAAATACATGCATCGCTTATCCACAAAGGGTTCAAAAATGTAGTCTGAATAGAATCTAAAGGTGCACAAAATGGTGCCAAAATCAAGAGTAAAATTTAAATTAATAACAAAATACATTTCAATGGCTTTGATTTCATTTCAGGAGCGTTTTATGAGAGGTAAAGGAACACCGCCTTTAACTAACATTGACATCAATGTGATCTGCGGTTGCATTAAAGATTTTCTCAGGTCACTAAAAGAACCGCTGATAACCTACACATTATGGTCCGGTAAGTGGTTTTTGTTTAATATGTAAATATATTATATACTTGTACTCTACATGTATAGTTTCTTTAAATAAAAATTTATATATATATTCAAGTTGATCTGGTGCTTTAAATTATTTTCAATTCTTAAAGTATTTATTTGTCATTGTTTAGATTTTATTGCGGCCACAGAGTTAGAGGACAAGAGTGATAGAGTAGCATCCATGTACCAAGCTATAAGTGAACTGCCTCAACCTAACAGAGATACACTTGCCTTTATGATGTTACATTTGATAAGGTTTGTTTTATGACGATGCTCATATATCCAATGCCTAAGATTACAATCCATGCATTCTTCCTTTAATTTATTTTCTTTTTTGACAGAGTCGCAGAATGTGTAGAATGTAAGATGCCCACAGAAAACTTGGCCAAAGTGTTCGGACCAACGATTGTAGGCTATTCCGATGGTGATCCAGAGCCAGATTACATGTACAAACAAACGCTTCAGCAATTCGCCGTAAGTATTTAAAAATTATTTAATAAACTATGTACATGCAATACATAGTTTATTAAATATCATTCCATCCAATCCATTTCATACGGTGCACAATACTGAATAGTGGTATTGCTCCAAGGTGATACAAGATCCACTTATTTATTTTAAAGAGTTCGGTGCATTTTGAGCTCTTCACAGGTCATAATTGAGGACGAAGCACTTGAAATGCATCAGTGCATGCTTTTTAATATTAGGCTGTAAAGCAATCTGCCAGATACTTTTATTTGTTTACATTTTGTATCTTTGTATTGTAACTGTGTCAGTATAATGTGGTGTTTTGGTTTTGTAATCATAATGTTTGAATGGTTATTTAGGTGATGGAGCTCTTGCTGGATATCAGCTCAGATTATTGGGCCCGTTTCACGGCTGTACTCTCTTCGGACGGATCCTCAGTGGCGGCGACTCCTCCCGCATCGGCTGTGCTGCGCACTCCGTCCACCACACGGCCCCGCCTCGCGACCGTGCCGGTCGGCAACACGCCACGCTCCACCTTCGCTCGCCAGACTCCCAGTGAGTCTTCCAGCAAGACCTCCAGCCACTCATCCAAAAGGGGATTCTTCTACACGCCTGTTAGTGAAGCGTAAGTAAACATGCTCATATTGCTGGTCTTCAGCCGTCAGAGCACAGTAGAGGTCGAGATGATCTGTTTGTTTTATCGATATAATTAAGGAAGATGCTCTCGGGAACTGGTGTTATTGATTCCTCGGGCTGCTGTGTTTGATAGAGCTTCGCGTTTTGTGAACCCCTGCCACCCCGTTCTCAGTTGATATAGAATGCATGAGAACTAATAGATTCTCTATGTTTTGTCACCATCCATTTGACTGATAATTACACGTATTTACAAAGAATGTATAAAAAAAGGATTCATTTAGAGATGCTAACAACTTCTTCCAATTTTCTTTGATTGTGCCGTTTTTCCAAGCAGCTGATAATGACACTATTTTTCCTAATTATATAATTTCATTTATATAAACATTACATTTATTACATTATTATTACATTATAAATATGGTACTACATTCTAGTGTATACTGTCCCCACTGATATATTATTAAAACATTAATTTAATTACTGTAGGGAAATTGATATTGGTTAAGGTCAAATTAGTGAATAAATTAGAAAAAAAATTTAGGACCAACATCAAAACTGAAAATTAATTTTTAGGACTAATATTAAAACTGCAGATTAATTTTTAGGACCAACATTAAAACCGCAGACTAACTTTTTTTAATATTTTTTTTATCTAATGCACCTTTTCATTTTATCTTCTTTTTTTTTGTTCTGAGATTTAACCATAATTTATATATTATAATTTTTTATTTCAGCACTTCAGTACCACGTAGGCAGAGGAAATTTTATGGTTCGTCTGCAGATTTTGATAAATAATGATAATCTTCATATTGTATGCTTAAAATACTAACAGATACTTACATCATATTTTATTAAGATAAAATATAGGAAAGGATAAATATGGTTCAGAAATTTGTGGAAACACACATTTACTTCTAATATCTCAATATCTACATATGACAGTAGTCTTAAATATGTCGTAGGCTTTTAAAACTAAAAGATTCGCAAGTCAAAGATTTTTGGGAAGTTGTCGTTTTGTGACATTTTGTTAGCCAACGTTTCAGATCACATTACAGTTTCCATCTTCAATTTGTCTGTGAAAAAATTCATCCAGGCTCGCCCTGAAATGGAATCCGAAACGGTAAACAAAATGTCACAACATGACGTAGCTATCATCGAGTGTTTGACTTGTGACTAGTCTATGAAATGTAACCTGATTTACAAGCATGATTTATTTTCTGGTAAACTCTTATAATTGGAGTGTTAGTTTACGTTACCAAATATGGTTAAATTAACCAGATTTTATAAATTTATACAATTTGTAAGACTACAATAATGGACACTGCAAAGTTTGGATGAACTAAGTGGATAAATCCTTATTTATTGAAAGTATTATAGCTGTAGCAGCCGTTACTTATAAATATTTTCTATTTTTATATATTTTGCATTCATTGTTGTTTGTGAACAATTTTAAATATTTTCAAATTCATTCATTCGGTTTGTTTGAAAGTGTCTAGTACGCACATAATATTATATAAGTTTCGATTTCTTTTTTATTATTTATATTATTTAACTGGGGATATAATTCCAAGATTTTTGTATCAATATATATATTTATCTTGCATTCATTTATCATATAAACATTAATTGTTTATCAAGTAACATGGAAATTAATAATTTTTCTTTATTAGTCTTAATTAACTAACTATAATTATAATGAAACGTATGTGTTGTTTTTAAAGTAATATTTGAAAATGATTACCTTGAGATTTTACTGTACATACACTTTATAACTTAGTAATTATCAATTTAATTAATATAGCTGTTGATAGTATTTAATTGCAAAATTATTCAGATGTAATGGAGATTGGCATTATTTGGTCATCATTGTATAAGATGTTCCGAAGTAATATTTGCCAACACATTTCTAAGTGCAGTTGGATATATGCCTTGTCTTGTCTTGTCTACTCCTACTATGGTACATATATTACCCACAAAACCCTGGCAATTTCAATGCCACACATTTGACAAACAGAATAGATTGAGATGGTTAGGTTAGGTTAAATGAATGAAATAATGGAAAAGAGATCTATAGTGTGAATATACTTGGTTGAACTGTGTGTGGAAGAGTCTAGAAGAACTTGGCAGGAACATGTTTCTCAACTACTTAATAAAGGTAAAGTTAAAAGAGTCTCAACAATTATCAAATGTATATGACGAGGTGTATGAATCCGGAGGAAGCAAAAAATGTATGTCAGACAGAGACAAATAGTGCATCATTGATAAATTGTGTTATTTTTATATTTTTGTACCACTGTAATAAAGTGGTATGCTATCCACAGAAGCCCAAAAGCTAGATTTACTTTAAGATATATTCAATATTATAATATCGATTCGTATTACTCTGTTAGCCCTGTCCAGGCTTACAAAGTAATAATATAAATCAATGATAATATTGAATGTATCTCGAAGCAATTCAGGCTTTTGGTCTTCAATATAGGGTACACCATTGCTGTAATGTATATTTCGTGTCTACTATTAGCAATTCTTGACAGGACTGTTTAATCCAATTTAACTAGTAAGATGCACTACTGGAAACTCAAGACTGAATACTGTTGTAATTTTGAGCCCCGGAGAAATTTATTTAATTATTTTTTCATCATGATTTTGTATTCAAAATTATAATTTACCTCTGTCTGTAAAAGTTGTCAAGATGAATAGCATCCACAGGTTCATTTAAATCAGACTGATTTGATTTATTTTCTTCTCTCTCCATATTTTGTGTTGTTTTAAACTATCAACATGCGTATCTATGTTTAACATGTTTGTAATCTTTATTGGCATATAATAAAATAATATAATATTCCTATTTTATCTCTTTTATTCCATCCTTTAATTATTAGAGTTGAGCTTGTTCATGACTTGACTCAGCATCTGATTGCAGAGGGCTGCATATGGATTCAATTCTATTAGCTAAAATATATAAATTCATCTGTAAATATGTGCTGAAAGAGAATGCATCTTAAAAGAAACAGACAGACTAGACTGTACTTATTAGTGCTGTAACTGTACTTATTAGTGTTATCAAAAACCCCGTTTTATCATCA
Organism: Silvatares holzenthali; assembly: GCA_026537445.1. Classification (NCBI taxonomy): domain Eukaryota; kingdom Metazoa; phylum Arthropoda; class Insecta; order Trichoptera; family Pisuliidae; genus Silvatares; species Silvatares holzenthali. The sequence goes on from JAPMAF010000771.1 coordinate 11,763, forward strand.
ATGAATATTGATATCGGTTAAAGATCGATTTCGGCGATCTCTTGTAGGTACAGTATACATAAAAACGGTCAATATGACAGTGTCATGCATTAGTCATTATTTTAAGACTTGTAACAAGACAGCAGTCGCTTCAACAAGATCAGTTGTGTTTGAAACATTATACAATATGAATTCGTCTCGAGAACAACTTTTCGCTTGTATTATTTATTTTAAAATGAACTGTGAAATAATATTAATATAGCTAATTTATCAGTGGTCTATATCAATATAAACGCAATGGCAATAAAATTTTAATCGGTATATTTTTAAATATTTCATCAAAATTGCATTTTTAAGAAGCCTCTTTTATAACATCATAATTTCATTGGTCCTTTCAATGATGATGATGATGAATTGAATTCCACCATACAGTATATTGATTCTTTGTTAAATATATGAGTTTAAATATTTTCATACAATTCTACAATGATATAAGACAATTGGTAAGTTTAATACGAACAAAAAATAACAAGTTTTGAAGTAGTTGAAATTATTTCAATCAAAGTTAAAAATAATAACCTGTTGTTTCGCAAAGGTACTGCCAAGTTTGGCAGCTTTGTGAAAATCTTCCCTGGCGGCATCTTCTTTTCCATCTTTCCTATATAAAATTCCACGTTGGCATAACGCTTGGCAGCATGCTCTTCCACTTCCATTACTTAGTTCAATAGCTTTTGCCAATGCTTCCATGCACGCTGAAAACATAACATTTAAAAATATATGTATTTTAAACATAGTAATTATGTATTTTAAACATAGTTATTGAACCATTGAACTGGAATCTTTTTCAATACATAGAATATAATATATAATGGATATTTCTTAAAAGTCAACAGCGGTGTAATCATCATTAATGGAACTATCTTTTATATGGTACTGGTACATACTATGATAAGAGTCAGAATATCCATTTAATATTAGTTAATAAGTTTTCTTTTGTAGTATTTTCAATCTTTTATTGCTTCAATTTCAGAGCAGGATTGAAATGTCATCATTCTGAATAAAAATCAGAAATATTTTTCACTTTCTTGTATAACTATGTCAATTAGTTATATTTATTTTTGATGTTCTCGGTGGTTACTTTGTGATAATTTCGTTTTTCCATTATAATTAAAAGAAAGAGTTTTCACTTT
>JAPMAF010000773.1:0-12917 GCA_026537445.1 Silvatares holzenthali
CCTACAATCCAGTACAGCAGTCTCCTCTCACAAGCGAGCGCTGGGCCGCTGGACTGGACTACTCACACCACACTGCCTTCACCAGAAAACAGACGCTGAGCCGAAACGATTCACCTATATGGTTCCCAGCTACTATTTATATATACTTATTATTTGTATATATTTTATTGTATAATTTTATTTATTTAAGCAAAATATGTATTCAATTCCACTTCCCTCCCTTGCACTTCCCTCCCTTCGATGTGGAATAAATAAATAAATAAAATAAATAAATATTATTAAAAAGTAAATACGTTTTTAAACGTTTTTTTCGCTATTTTTTTTTAATGTGTTTTTAAAATCTGCATTTAAAAATGTATTTAAAAAAAGTTCGAACTCACGGCCTTTAGCCCTTTAGACAAGTAGCCGCGAAGCCAACATTTTTAACAACATGAGCTTTATTGAACTGATTGATACAAACACCTACAGTAGAATAGGAATACAGTTCTATATTAAGGCAGCCAATAAAGGTAGAGAAATGATTTTTGAGTGTATTTTGAACTAGAACGCGGGATATCCCAGAATTGATTGAAAATTTATAAAATACTTTCTGGTATTAGCTAAAAAATATATATTAAAAACAATATCAAAAAATGTAACAAAATAATACACATTTAAATGGTGGAAAGTGTACCCTGTAGTATTACCACCGATATAGATAGAAATTAATTGTGGTATCTTATTTATAGTATTATAAAACAAAGAGAGAAAAAATATTCCTGCTGGATTACAACTGCTCAGTATGTCAATAAAAAAATACAATGTAATACATTCGAAGTTCATACATACATAATGTCGAAATAAATCGACTTTGTTATTCAAAGCCCTGTCTTAAGTTCCCGGATCAAATTGGATTTCCGTTAAGTGGTATCAAAACGTTTCACTGTATCGTAAACAATACAGAAAGAAATGGATTAGGGGACCCTGAATACATAATACACAAACTTCGCTATATGGATATAATGTACGATCACATCTTCAAACAAGCACATACATAGTTTCAATTGTATTTGAATAAAAAGGAGTAATACAAAATCGTTTGTTTTATCTAAAAGCTTTCATAGATATTTCAAAATAATAGAACACATGCTTTTTTACGTACTACTTGTGAATAACGTGGTTGAAATAAACAAATTATATTGAACAAAAATTTATATTTTTGAAAATCTCTAAATTGCAATATCAAACAAAAAGACAGTGAATGATTAATTTAAAGGTAACTGGACCACAGTTGGTGGCAAAGATAAGATTATTTTTTTCCCTATATAGATATGTGATCCCAATGCAGATTCACTTATATAGGCTTATAAAAGATGGTATCAAGCGGTAATAACATTGTATTTTAAAGGAAAATATGTCAAATGAACTTGTCTGCATATAACGTCACCAACAATAAATTTAGGAACGACGTACCGTCGTAATTCAAACTGTACAATACTACGGAAGGATCCGTGTAAGACTTCGGCCAACGAACCCACTGCGTGAAAACACAATATTTCGTACATTATTTTAAAGCACTTCGCGATTGAACAAGATGCCACACACAAATAACCTCACTGATATCACGATAACAATACAACAGTGAGATAATGAACCGCACGAAAATTTGCAACAATCCAAAATAACGTGATGATGTAAATTCAGAAACAAAAGGTGAGAACACCACTCCGCAAAGAGATTCGATTTAGAACATGTCACTCGCGTGCCTCAAGCCGAATGTAAACAGGCTGCCCGTTGGTATTGCAGAGTACTACGCGATCATATGGGATGCGACGCCATCTAGCATCGGAATCTTAAAATCTTTCGCAGTACAAATATGTAAATACTCACCTTTTGTATATATTATTTAAAATAAATTATTTTTAATCGCAACTTCAATGTGCATTATTGTGTAGAACAATCGCTAAAAATCATTAATAAAAGACTAATTCATACCCCTGTCAACCTACTATTTGGTGGTCAGAATGTGCTATAAGCGGTTGAACAATATTTTTTTTCTTGTTCTGATATTAGCGATTACAATTTTCTCTGTTTTGAGCAACGTGAAACAACTCTTTTATACTTTACATCCCAGTCTGCTCTTGGACGTTCCAAAACCAGGAAAGCTGCTTTCTTCCGACCCTCTATGACTCATTCTTCCTCTTTGTGATCACATTGAGTATTTCATATTTTTCACTTCTCATTATGTGACCAAATATGAACTCTTACGTAGCTTGATTGTTGTGTGAACAATTTTTCATGTGTATTGATTCTACATAAAACATCAGTGATACTTCTTCATGTCAGTCCAGGATATCGCTAATATTCTACAGTGAATCCACATTTCAAATACTTCAGGTGCTTAATGACACTAACTGCTCCCAGTACCACAACATAGAACTCACTAAACAATACATTGGATCCATCTGATTTCAGATTTATGCCATAACATTACAAAGAAAACTTTCCATTTTATTAAATGTTGCATGACCCATTTCTAACCTGCACTTCAACATCGTTTTGTAATAACACTGTGATACTGCTTAAGTACTATATATGATTTACCCTTTCAATGTTAACATCCCTCAATTAAAGATTTACATTTCACCGACTTTTTTTCACTCTCAGTTTAGTATTGCTAACGTTGATGTTCGAACCAAAGCTCTCACCAGTAGAGTTGATCTTATCTAGTAGGGTTCGAAGATTAATCTATCAATAATAGTCCCATTCACATATTTTATGCTGTTATGAATACAACATTGGCATTCACGCCGGCAATTATATTAGTCAGCGCATCCTTAAAGACCATGTCAGAGAAATGCTAAAAATAGTAGTTAAGAATACGCATCCCTGATGAACTCCACGCTGAACGTGAATATTTTGTATAGTGGTTTTTAATTTTAGTCCCAGAGCAGATTTTTCATAATTCTCTCATCCTTGTATGATTATTATTTACATGGATAACTCATATAGCGCCGTTTTCGCGAGAAAATCACCTCAAGGGCGCTGCACATAATTTTTGTTACTCTTCACGAAACGATATTTTAAAAAGGTATATTTTAATCGGTCTCTAAAAATCATCTCAGACGGACTGCTGCACACTGACGCTGGGAGAGCATTTCAGGCCTTTGACCCCGCCACCGAAAATGCTCGTTTCGCAAAGTTTGTTTTGTTATCTCTTTTTGGTTCTGTTACCGTTCCCACTGCCGTTGAGGAAGTCGACCTCTAATCTACATTATTATCTTTGAAGCATTTTAATTATCTCCATACAATTCACTCTGTCAAATGTATGCGATTGAACACTTAACACATCAACTGAATCTATAAAGCTCACAAAGTGTATATTTTTTTGATATTACTTATTTATTTACAAAAATATTTTACATCCAAAGATATAACGAAATAAAAATAAGAAATGAATTTATAGAAAATATGAAGGAGATTACGAACATCAACTAATTAAGAAAAAACTCATTGAGCAAAAAACAGTGAATAATAAAAATTCAATATTATGAACTGGGAAGAACAATTATTTAAAATAATACAATTTAATGATTTTATTAAAAGTTCTGTTGAATATTATAATTACAAATAGAGGCGTTTAACCCCCCTAGCCTAAGGCGTCATTCAAATTGGAATGCGGAATATCGCTACTCCCTCCCATCGAAGTTGCATGGAGCAAATCTTGGAATAGAAATAATACTTGAAATATAGGAAATAAAATATAAGAACGGAGGAAGATGACCACGGATGGAAAATGTTAACGGTATGCACAAATAAGTTGACTAATGTGTCGATGAAAGTGTCGCCAAATATATCGTCAAAAATGTCCATGAAGATTTAACAATGTATCGAATGTGTATCAGAAAAAAATTACGTTTCAAATAAAACAAAGAAGATATCGAATAAAATAAAATTTATGTTAGGTAAAGAAAATGGCTTTAAGATTTAAAGAAATACAAACTGTCGAAGGTTCGAAAATCGTCACAATTTCGCCATTTGCCTTCCGCCTTTCTACGGATTTACTCTTATGGACTACTTTTTTATATACATACACACATAATATCACGCCATTTCGATAGGGGTAGGCATAAAGAACGGCGCGCCACTTGTCTCTATCCTGACATACAATTCTTGCTTCCTCCACGTTCATACATCTCGTCATACACGCACGACGGTTGTTGTGACTCCTTACATTTCCTCCATTAAGAAGCTGAGAAATATACAGCTGCTAAGTTTTTCTAGGCCTTTCACGCACTGCTCTGCCACTAATATTCGCACTGTAGATCTGTTTTACTATTCTTTCATTTACCATTCGCTCAACATGTCCAAACCATCTCAAACATCCAATTTTCATTCTGTTTATGATTATGAAATCTGTTGTATTTATTTGAATATTTATTGTTTGTAAACAATTCTTTATTATTCTTATTCTATTATTCAGAGTCTTTCGGCACATTCTTCTTAATAATCACATCGCCACTGCATTTATTCGCTCAACATGTCCAAACCATCTCAAATATCTAACTTTCAGTCTGTTTATGGTTGTAATTTTAATTCTTATCCTGTCATCCAGGGTATTTCCGCACATTATTCGTAATGATCTCATCTTCACTTCATTCATTCTGCTTTCATCCTTCGTCTGTCAAGTCCACGTTTCGCTATCATATAGTAAGGTAGGTGGTACCAAGACTCCACTATGTATTGCTAACTCCGATTCTTTGAAGAGCATTTTGTTACCAATTATGAAATGCATGGCACCGTTTACTTTACTACCTGCTGTCACTCTTCTATCGATATCTTCGACCGACCTACCGCCCCTCGTTAACTTGCCGCTAAGATACCTAAACTCCTGCACCTGTTCAATACGCAATAATATATGATAAAATTATGAAGATTTACTTGAAGATTCATTCGACTGGAAAATAATCTTCCACTATTTATAATAAACTTTTTTCCTTTTTATTAATCACAACCACTATATTCGTTTTATAAAAATCGACATGCTTCGGTCATAAACTGACCATTTTTAAGAGTGACTGAATTGACATTCGTGAAATGATAAGTTCATGACCAAAACATGACGATTATTTATAAAATAAACGTAGTGGTTCTGATATAAAAAAAGCAAAAGAAACTTATGAAAACTAATTTTCTGTGAAATAATTGTGTGTAAGTAACAATTAGTTTATTTTGTTCGAGTATATAACTGTTGTTTAATGCAACCGTTAGCAATATACGAGTGATGCGAGAAAAAGGGGTTGCGTAAGAATCTGATACTAAGATGGTACTTTTCCTAAACTACCGTCTGTGTAACACTCATTGATATCGTAGTTCCTCATAATATATTAACAACACATCAAAATATTATGTTTTAGGTGTTGAGTCCTACTTTAAATATTCTGAGAGCACTTACTGAAATATATCTAATATACATATTTCGTGTATACTTTATGACAAACCGTTTTAAAGCCATAACTAGAAAAGATTGATTATAGGCTACAAGCATTAATAAGCAATAAGCTTCGTACGAATGTAGTACTTATATATCTTATAATCAATAGTATATTTATGTGAAGAAAATTTATACAAAACTTATATGTATGCCTTATGTGCTAAACAGAAAAATTATTTATTTATTAAAATGTCTGTAATGAATTAGAGAATCACATGTTATCTGATTCAGGTTTAAATTCTGAAATTTCCAATTTTAGTTAGACCAAGCGCATACTTTATTGCATAGAGTGATTAATGAGCATGCGCTTACTATCGAGTAACCAGTCGATCTAACAAATGTTTTTTTAAAGTATTCCCGCACAAAAGGCACCACCGAAGTAAGCGTATAACAGCATAAGACGCTATGTGTGATGAGGTAGACTAGACACTATATAAGGATGAGGTAGAATTAACGCGAGGCTTAATGAGGCCCATGATAACGGTATGAGAAAACACAGATGACGGAAGGTCATTCCACAGATGGGCCGTCTCACACAAGAAAGACTTAGAAACTGTTAGTTCTCATGCACTCAATATCAACTGTGAAGTGGTGGCGGGCATCCGCAAAACGTGTAGCTCTACCAAACACAGCAGCCCGAGGAATCAGTGATGCCAGTTCCCGAAAGCATCTATGAGACTAGTCACCGAATGTCACGTCTAAACCTTTACTATGACAAAAAAAGTCTTAGTTAAAATAAAGCCTGCCTTTTATTCATAAAGTTTCGGTTATCTGCTATGGCCAAAACTGAGAAAATCGACGATAACTGGATCTACTGTATGCGACCCTTCATTCATTTAATATTTTAGTTGTGTAATTCGCTTTACCTTTGAAGATGAGAAGCGACAATGTTAAATATACAAATGTTCGAAAGATTTGACCATCGTATTGATACTTGTAAGACCATTGCATCGTAGTAATTATTTGGGCAATAATATTTCTGATTCATAAATCAGTATTTAAAATTAAAAAAATAACATGTATATCAAATTTTGTTTATAATTGTAGTATTAAAATCTTCATTTTGATACTACATATATAAACTAAATTTGGTATAAATATTTTTGCTTGACTTTCAAACGTGTCACAATATTTGAAATACATAATGTACAATTATGTGTACACGAATCCAAATCCAAAATTTATATCGCCCAGCATGAAATATATTTTTGTGTGGTTGTGTGGCTGTCCAGAACAACGGGTGCGTAATAATGATGTTGAATAGAACTCGAAGTAAACACTCTGTATTACAGTAAACATTCAAATACGTTGACTCACGTAGATTGAAGAACTTTATGTATACACTTTAGAAAAGGGTGTAAAAGATTATGTACCATTCGCTAGGGGATCGGGGATACGAGTGTACTCGAACTCACACACATATCCAATCTCACGTTCCCTTATCAATTGGATCAAATGCCTCCAATATACATAAAAATACTCCATTTGATTTTGTTATCCGCACTCTTACTTTCAAGCCTAAATTTTATCAGCATTTTAATTAAGACATTTTAAAAAAATATTTAATATATACCCTCATTTTCAGTACAATATTAATTTGAAAACACTTATGTCCACAAACATAGCGTCAATAAAATAAACATTGTGCTCTTGTACAATAGTATACTTTTAAAATTACTTTACCATTTACGGTTTCGTTCATATGACAGATAGCGTCAAGATTTTATCATTCGTAAAAAGCACTTTACATAAAGTCCTTTTACTGATGTTGTTTATCAAGATATACGTATAAATATAAGAAAGAATTCAAAGTTCCTTGCTCGGCTGTTAAATAAACTTAAAATAGCCGCAATTTTGTCATCATGATACTTTTGACTAAATCTGTTCAGCCCAAATACACATTGAATGTCTCTTAATTTGTTGTAAATATTTCTTTAATACTCGTATTTATATTAAAGAAATTTACAGTTATACATCTATGCTCACAATATTTAAACATTTATGCTCTGGATTGGATTCGGCGCGGTTAACAATAAAAATATTTTTATTTTATATTTACACAGGTTATTCAAATTTAAGATGAAAATGCCAGTAAAGAAACGTCTAAAGAGCCATTAGGAGTCACACATATTTGTTACATTTTTCATCTCTGTGTTATTTTCGTCACTATTTTAACAGTTCTTTACATTATTTAAATCAAATTCTATGATAATACAGCCGGATATTCACCGAACCATAAAATTTCCATACTTTTTCAGCTTTGCCTACGAATAAATGGAAAATGTGTTTAAAATTTTTGTGGAATAATTAAAAATTAAATTAATGAATTCCCTCTAACTCGGCAAACTCCTTGTTAATGAATAGTTATAACAAAGTTACCTCAACAAACCGTTTCTATTTTTACTTTGTTTTCATCATTTCTAAATCGTATTTAACTATAAAAGTTAGATTCGAGATTGTTTCTTCTTTTCGATATATATTTTTGATAAAATTTTATCGGCAGTTTTTGGCTTACTCATGACGTAGTTAGTGTTTAGAGAAAAAACAACATGATTAGAAAGTTTTAAGTTTTAAAAAAAACGCAATTGATCATTGCCAGTTTGGCAAGCAGCATACACTTGTAATGATTTTTTTTATTTTATGGTAGAAAACATTTAAATTAATCATTTTATATCGGCCTCGTGGTCTTAGATAGAACACTCAACTAACACGTCGGAGATTGTGGGTTCGAATCTCGTCGGAGTTAAAAATATAAAAATACATTAAAATGCACATATAAAAAAACAATGTATATATGTAAGTAAAAAAATATTTAAAAAATTTAATAAAAAATATTTATTTTCAATAAATATTTATATGTGCAACTGCAATTTAAGTTACAGAACCAGACAGTATCTTATTCGTAGTACAATATTTAAAAGTGTCCCAATTGAAGAAAATGTTCATAATAAAGTTCAAATGAGTTCTTATATAATACATACAAATATATAAATCTTTTGAATATAAAAAATATTCAACAATGCGTAGGTAGTATGTTTGTGATTCATTCAATTTGCAAAATCCCTGTACAAAAACTTGAAATGAGGTCTAGCGAGACCTTTGACAGAGGCAGTGAACCAAATAAGACGAGCTCCGAACATGTCAATTTGACACAACATGCCAAGAAAATAAATGAACCGCAAGAACCGAGAGAAGATCCGAGATCTCTTAATGGCGCTAATATGACGTGACATCGCAAATTGATCTTAATACGAATCTCACATTCCTGCTTGAGTGAATGTATTATACCTAACTAAACCTGAATTATTTTTCTATGTTTGATATAATAATTAGACATTAGCTAATAACGTATTATTAATTAAATTACACAACTATTATTTTATTAACAGAGGTACTCATAGTTAAATTACTTATTGTCATAGTTATGATTACTTAAGTATAGTGTATAATAAGATAATGCCTATTGTAATGAAAGAATATAACTAAAAAAGTAATGATTAAAAAAAAAATTCCAAATTCTTGTTATTTAATCGTGGTATATCATTTTAAATACCACCGTTATATCTGTGGGAGAGTCAACCTGATTTAAATGTTTTATTTAGTTGTTTGTTTTAAATGATGAATACTTGCTTTAGTGCTAGGTGAGAATACCACACCGTAGATAAGGTATATTTACAGTGACAGTAATAAAATTACTGATTAATTAACTGAGTCATCAAAAAAATATTAGAATTTTATTTTTTATTCTATTGGTTGAGCCACCCTATTTAATATTTTTGAACTGCATGTATTTAGTCATTGGCAACGCTTTCATACTCAAAATATGGATATAAAGTCAATATTATATTTTCATAGCACTAAATGATACACTATATGCTTAATCAATGTTGAAAAATATCGAGAACTCATTTTGAGATTCTGATTGAGAAATTCTGGCTTGAAACAATTGATTCGTGTGGCGCAACGTGCGGGTTTCAACTCGATGGCTATGTAGGTAAATCGAATTGCCGTATTTGGGACGCAAAAGACTCCCTATTCATCTGTCTCTATCTTGCACTACTTTGTGTAATTTACGGCAGGGATCAACTGGAAACTACAAATCCGTAATGTCGGTCTTCTATTTTCCCTGCGGGTCTGTGAGCGTTAACTCATCCTCTATCAAATAAACGAAAGCCTAATGAACTCTCCAAAAAGTAACTATGTTATTAATTAATAAATACAAACCAGTCGAAAATTGAATTCTGAAAGGGTTATTTAGTAAGAGAGAACGGTCGTATTATTTGTACGGTATAGATAGACAATAGTAGGTGTTTGTAATTAAGGTACGCAACGCCTTTGTACCTAAGGTTTATTTGTTTGGTTGATGGTCTATGAATATTCTGTTACACGCTAAACTTATCTACGAGTACTGGTATGTGTGCCTCTCGCCAGGCGCCGTCCGTACCGCGACGCCGGGTCCGCCATCGCCAGAGAACCTTCGCGGTGTCGCCCCGATGCGTGACTATTAACACCCGGACGGTCTTACAGTTCTGGCCTCTGGTGAACAATAATTATTTATTGTTTATGTCGATGAGCTGTCTAGACACCATTAATAATTTGTATCTATTCAATATTGGTACAAAAATCATACTCAAACCCTCACCATTATAAAAGAATCATCGTATCATTTATTCTAATAGAAGCTGCTGTGCCTTGTTTCTTCGTCCAATGATCAGCGATAACATGAAAAGTGTTTTAAAAATATATGATGTTAACTTTCTGCATTTCCTTTAAAGAGTAAAGTAAATCTACAGATTTAAGTTGTCGTTAAGCAATCTTTATATACTAGAAAAAATTATTTTATACTTCTATGTGGAATCTTAGAGAAGGGCGAATGCATCATATGTACAAAACAGTTTAAACAGTTTCATAAAGGTGACAATTTTAGATGGATTTATAGTGAAAAAACACGTGAAACACGATGTAATCTGATTATCAAATATCGATGTAATCTGATTATTAACCCTACTTTTGGCAGTCTCATTTTATCATATCAAGTTATTTTCCATCTCTAAGATTAATTAAAATCCCACCGAATACCAATTGAACACGCGCAAATACCCTTATTAAAATTAGAGTAAATAAGTAGTTGTTAGTGATAATACCTTTCCACCTGATCATGATAAATTTATGAGAGTGTAATATATTGAACAATATGTATAATATTAATTGGCAGCCGACCAATCCCCGTGTCCCGTGCTTCACAATATTTATCTCCATATTATATTAATGGGTTCATAATATTGCTAACAATGGCAGAGAGCATTCTATTTTTATCATTATTTGGCAGTACTATTTCAACTCAATAAACTGTCACCCCGAAACCCGATCCTATCGCTGTCATATCACTAACAATATATTAATAATATATTACCGAAGTATACCCATTTTCATTATCTATCAAATATTTCTACAAATATTTATTGTTAAAATAATAACATTTGTATTGTTATACCTGAGAAATAATTCCTTTTGTAATTATGTGGCTTAATTTCGTGACATTGTATACAAGCAATATTTCCAAACATGCCACATGCGATCTATCCGTTTCTATAATATTTATTTACCGCACGAGACACGAGTTGTGTGATTGTTCACTATTTCCATAATATTTCTTTACTTGACATCGTGCTATCACGACTAAGCGTGTTACTAGTGATGTTTAAATTTTAAAAAATGTTAGTAATTTGCCCTTATAGTTGACGGTTACGTCCCCACGAATCAATTTTAATTTTCACACAAAAGTTAATAGTTATAGTATCCACGAACGATTCATATTGCATTGTTATAAGTTCGTGATATTACATATCCGCTCTTCTTTTTGTTGTCCGTTCCCATATTTCAAAGTGTAACGATATTTAATTAAAAAAATAGTTCTTTCCTTGGGAACAATTGACTATAATGAAATACAAATGTTTGAACATAATGACGATATACGATTCTATGAAATGTTGAATAAGACTACAGGTTATTCCATAAATAATGGATCTATTCATAATGGAATATTGATGCCAACTTTGATATACGAAAGTGAAACGTGGACATGGAAGAAGAGAAATGAAAGCAGAATTAATGCTGTTGAGACGAGATCTCCTAAAAGAATGTGTAGTATAACAGTATATGACAGAGTGAGGAATTCAGATATAAGGAAAGAGTGTGGAGCTGGTGCGAGTGTTATTGATAAAATGAAGAGAATTTCCTTGAGATGGTTTGGGCATGTTGAACGAATGGATACCGAGAGATTAGTAAGGGAAAATTTACGATGCGAATGTAGAAGGTATGCGACAAAGGGGCTGCCAAAGGAAATCATGGCATGTACCCAATTTCTAATCGGTGGCTCTGTTCGTAGTCGTAATAATCGCAGAGTATACATGAGGAGATGTATGAATGTGGATGAGGCATGAGATGTATGCCACGGTAGAGTGGTATGACGCTGGATCATCTCCGCCTACCCTTTCGGGTAAACGACATGATGTTATAGTGTATTGTATTATTATTCTACGTAAATAATATCCAAATTGTTAGGGTTGGTACATCAATTGCAAATGTCCCATCATATTTTTGTTATGTTCCGTTTCATTTGTAATTGGTGTGTGAACAGCTGCCATCAATTCCACTCCATCAATTCTTCTTATAGATGTTTGGGGCTAAAACTTAGCAAACTTCAACTGTTCGGCTAACATGGAATACAAAGCCAACAACGAATTTTAATAAACGGAAAACAAAGTGTAATAAAAACTGACCAATATATTGGGATTCCGAAACTTATCTCATTTGTATCTGGAAAATATCCAATATTTTTCATACCCGATACATACAAAAATTTTAGTAGAAAAACCGATATTCTTTTTAAGGTTTTTGCATACTACATATTTATTTATAAATTTTTGGAGATGTCCTCAAATAATATTGATTTCCTATAACAGAGAGCTGTAATACAAAATCTCTTCAAGAAAGGCGAGCCATCTTTACGCTGAGCAATTTGTAAACAAAATTTTATCTTTATGTAGGATTGCGGCTGGAAGTGGGTAGGTGCGTGCCTCCACAAGAGAATTTTATATGAGAGGACGTCTTATTACCGTTCCTCGTTCAAAGCGTTTGCGAATTTGAAATATTATAACAATTTATGTTCTACTATCGTATCTCATTCAATTTACAAAAAGAAATATTCTTGCTACGATTTTACGCAAAGGGAATATTCGAGACTTGAAGGACGTAGGAGTAGCATCTAACACAAGCATTTTTTCCAAACAACATCCATGCATATGTATAAGAATTCAATTGAGAGTTTTTTGTATAATTAAATGTTCGTATAAATTCATGGAATAGTATTTAATATCCAACTTTTGTACTAGCAGAAGGTGATTCGATAAAATAAATGCTCAAGTTACTTTGTTTATATGTC
>JAPMAF010000774.1:0-12916 GCA_026537445.1 Silvatares holzenthali
TAGAATCTTAAAAACTGAATAGAAAAATGCATTTTTAATACATATTTTTTTCACTCCGGCGGGATTCGATCCCGCAACCTTCAGCGTTCCTCCAACGCAAGTCAAGTAACTTTAACCGCTCGACCACGAGGCCGACCAAAAATCGATAAATATTGAAAAAAATTTAAATGGTTTAAAGTACCGATACTGTAATATCGGCCAGGGGAGAAAGTTACAGGCTTCTTAGGGCTAATCGATAAAGATAAAAAAAAATGTTAAATTGTTTTTTTTTGGTTTATTTATTTTTTAATCTTTTTTGTTATTATGACACTGTTGGAATAATGCATAATGTCCAAGCAATGTTTTTGATTTAATTTTTCTTACTACATTTTCTTTTCAGTTGAGTGGGATTGATTTCCCCTCACTTTGACGGTGTATTTTTAAAAATATATTATACGAAAAATAAACGTATGCCGCTAACAAAATGTTGAATCCTTAGGATATACTCGTATTTTATCGATAAATACTGTTCCAGGTTTTCACGAGCGTGCGACTTCGTATTTCACCTTTAGGGATATTATGTGCAGACACATAAAATGCCGTAACACGACACAACGTCCCAGAAGGAATTAAATTTACGTATTTTATTATAACGTTTAAGATAATTTAGTCTCTCTCTCATCGGTTTAAACATTTTAAATACATTTTGTTATTAAATACAAGATTTACATTTTGCAATAATATTCTTTATTATTTGGTTATAGATCTATTCTGTTAAATGACCATTCATTCTCAAACTGAATGTTTTCCCCTATAAATTTTTTCCATATTCGTTGATTCTAGATGTTCTTTTTTATACGCAAAGTGCTTGACTACTACTCGACCGTAAGGACGCAAAAGTGTTGGAAGACCGAAGTTGCGGTGGGTGGACGGTGTTGACAAGGATGCAGCGGCGCTGGACCGGAGAGGATGGAGAACGGTAGTCATGGATAGAGTAGAGTGAAGAAAGCTCCTTGATTCAGTTAAGGCCTACCGAGAGCTGTCGAGTTTCTGATGATAATGAGAGATGTTCTCTGCCAATGTATGATAAAAAATCTACCTGAAATGAAATGGGTCTGTAACACCGCATATATAAGAAGTGGAAACTATATACCATTTATGATCGAATAAATGAAGATACCAAATTGAGATTTTTTTAATTGAAGATACCAAATTGAGACTTGAAGAGGCCTATGTTACACGTAGGAGGAAACACAAACGACGAAAGGTTATTCCACAGCCGGACCGTCTCTCACAAGAAATACTTAAAGAATCTATTAGTTCTCATGCACTCAATATCAACGTAAAGTGGTGACGGGTGTTCGCAAAACGCGTCACTCTGCCAAACATAGCACCCCGAGGCAAGGAATCAGTGGTGCCAGTTCCAGAAAGAGGTCGGGATGATCTACTTGTTTTACAGATATTTTCCATGAAAATATCGGTAAAACAAGCAGATCAACCCGATCTTTCTTTTGCGCTTTAACGGTTGAAGACCAGCAGTAAGTGCTGGATTATTTATTAAACGAACTGCACGCCTCTGCACAGAGTCGAGGAGATTCTTTAGACATTTGGGAGCTCCGGACCAAATATGCTTACCAATCTCAATAGTTGGACGCACCTGTGACGTTGTGTAGAATGAGAAGCTGAGACTCAGAGATAAATCTCCGAGCACTGTATAACACACCTAGCTTCCTAGAGACTAATTTGAGTCTAGTTTCTATGGCACCGCGGTGCTTAGAATGGGAAATCATATAACGTGAACGAATAACAACAGCTACGTTAATTTTTATCACACAAGTGTAGGTTGAACCCAACCCAGATCGTGCTTATTATGATGACGATGTATTAATAAGATATCACACATGTATATAAAGTTGATGCGCTAGATTTATTAAGTTAGTTGTTTAATGCGAGTTACTCGAAACTTCGATGTAGCTTGTTGAGGACATTACTGTGAAGGTGACTTTCGCGGTACTAAAGGTGACTTGCATTAAAGTTAACTCCATGTGCAACCAGTGATACAAGTAAATGATTAGTGAATCTTAAGAGATTTCCCGGGATGTCAACATTAGCACGTTAATAATACGTGGATTTTCTTAAATGTTAACTTTCTTCCTTCACTTCAAACTAGAGAGCGTAAAGTTTTTAGTTTCGCTGTCCTTATAGATGTCTACAACAGAACTTGCCAATTATTTTATAGTTTCTTTTTAGTAAATATTTTATTGCTCTGTAGATAAATCTCCTTTCAGTATTGTTAGTTATTTGAAATCGAATTGTGCTGTATTATATTGAAGCATAAATATTTGCCATAAAAGATCTATATAATATCTTTGTCTACAACCACTAGATATTATTTAACAAATCCGACATGTTTTGACCATCTGCTGTTTATCATCAAGAATGTCGTTGAAAATTTTCAAAGGCATTCATGCGAATATGACCAGCATGTGGTTGAATTACGTTTTTTTTATCATTTACTACACATGAGACACCGCGACACCACCATCGATCTGGGTCTGTAACATACTGTACAATTGCATATGTAAATGCTGTGTAGCAGTCGGAGGAGAAATTGAAAACTTGGTTATTCAGTTCTAGTCACGAAACATGGAGAAATCCGTTTCATGTGGCTTATAATACTGAACGGTGGTATTGCTCCAGGGCGATACAAGATCTACCACTGTTTTCCAGTCCAGAATGAATATATATTTTTAAATTCTTTTTTATCGCTGTTTTTGATTTTTTCAAATATTTTCATTCATATATTTAAAACCTGAATAGAAAAATGCATTTAAGACTGATTTTTTTTCACTCCGGTGGGATTCGAACCCGCGACCTCCAGCGTTCCTCCAACGTTTTAGTCAAGCGCCTTTAACCACTCGACCATGAGACCGACATCTTGGTTTGATTAGATAATATCTAGTGGATGAAGTATACAAAGAAATTAAATATATAGTTTTATAAAAATTAAAAATCACAAAGTAACCGAAGAAAAAGGTAAATATTTACCGTTAATTCGTATCAAAGAGATCCAAAGCGTCAGTCATCCTTTGTTGTGCATACTTAAAAACTATAGACATGTCGGCATTGTATCGCACAGCGTGAATGAGCTCTTTCTCTTTGTCGTTCGTAATGTGTTTAAATTTCTAGAACCTTTTATGGTCACGAAGTTTTGCGTATTATACGATAGTGCGGGATCGCTTCATACACTGTCGTGACTATGTGGCGTACCGGATTGATTTACGAGGGCGTCATATGTACGCGCGCGCCGTGTGTGTGTGTATGTGTCAGGAGAGGAGAAGATGCTGTGCGGCAAGCCGGTCCGGGAGCAGATGGTGGTAATGTTGCGTCTTCCCATACGGAGAAAGCGAGTACGTCACAGTTAATCAAATTACACGAATAGCGTGTTTTCGATTGCTAATAAATACGTGACGGAAATGGCAAAATACGGAGGCTGGAACAAAATGTTTGTATACAATGTTCTATTAGGGGAAAGTCTCACATATCAGCAGACAAGAACATTGACATAACTCGAGAACTCAATCTTCTATAATTCGGAATTGAAATAGACAAAAAGTGGCAATCAGTACAAATGAACCAGATTAATTGATCAGATTTTGCTAACGTGAGTGTGAAGAAATGGAAAGAGGTGCGCAAGTCAAAGACTTTTGGGTAGTCATGTCGTATTGTGACATTTTGTTTGCCAACGTTTCGGACCACATTTAGTTGGCAAACAAAATGTCACAACACGACATGACTACCTAAAAGTCTTTAATTTGCGAATCTTTTGGTCGTGAAAGCCTACGGAAAGAGGTGCGTTTGGATAAAAAAACTGGAAATGTTCCAATTTGCCACTTCCTTTATCAATTTCTTCTCATGTTCTAGGGTATAACAATTGGTCGGTCTTGCTACAAAAGTATTTTTTATAAGTGAGCATCTGCATGGAAGATCCACCAAGGTAGATCTCTCACATTCAAGGATAAGAAGTTGATACAAGTCTTGAAGAAACCTAAGTTTTAATGGGAGAAAACACATAAGCCGGCAAGACGTTCTCCAGCCAGGTAGAATCACGTAGAAAAGATTTAGATAGTCTGTTAGTTTTTATTGGGGATACGTTCACCGTAAATCGATGATGCGACATGACATGTCTAGAATCAGCGCTGCTAGTTCCTGGGAACACCTTCCTTATAGAACAAACAGAGCGTTCCCCCCTTCTATGCTCCAGCAACTAAAGGTTATTTGTAAGTGCTGGATCACTGATCAGGCGGATGGCGCGCCTCTGGATGGGATCGAGAAGATTCTTTAGGTAATGAGATGTCCCAGACCATAGATGACTTCCGAATTTAATTATATATTATTAATTATCGGAATGTTGCGCACAGTGTGAAGAGTTGATAACTATAGAAAAACCTCCGTGCTCTGTATAGTACATCTCATATAGTACATCTCATCCCGCGACCTCAAAGCGTTGGATGAACGCTTGAGGTCGCGGGCTCGAATCCCGCCGGAGTGAAAAAAATGTTTATAAAAATGCATTTTTCTATTCAGATTTTAATATATGTGTAATAATATATTTGAAAAAAAATCAAAAACTGCAAAAGAATGCATTTGAAAAATTATTTACATATTTCACTCTGGACTGGAAAAGAGTGGCAGATCTTGTATCGCCCTGAAGCATACCACCGTTCAGTATTGTAAGCTGAAATGTAAACGTGAAATAGATTTATCTATGTTCCGTGACTAGAACTGTATAACCAGGTTTTCAATCTCTCCTCCGACTGCTACACATCATTTACATGTGCTATTGTACAGTATGTTACAGACCCAGACGGATGGTGGTGTCATGGTGTCTCATTTGTAGTATAAGATAAAAAATCTAACTTCCTAGAAGCGAGCCTCACCTTCGCCTCGATTGCACCCCGGAACTAAGTTCGTCAAAAATTTGGATTAAGTGTAAAACATTTATATACCTTATAGTAGATTCATAGATGCTGATACCTTTCCAAATGTGGTATTAAATGAAAAAGCTCAGATCTTGTCGTTAATTACAGAGAAAAGCAAACTATTTGTAGTGGGAAAAATACGAAGAGTACTTATGAACGAAAAAGTTGAAGTAGATATCAAACGAAATTTTGGTTTAGATGATGTATGTCAAAGCTTTCGAAAGCTTCGAAGGTATTAAGCAACCCAACTATAGATAGAACATTCGCATCTAGCTCGGTTATTACATTAAATCGAACAGCTTTTGGGATTTGGTCATATTCGCTTTTTGGTTAGATACTTAAGATTGTGCAAATCGAATATACCACTCACAGGAAAGAAACTATTTATTTGTCTTCGTAAGTAAATAAACAAGTTATTAAATTTCTGTTTATAGCGTCAAATCGTGACTAAGCGAAAGAGATTAATTTAAGGAAAATACTACCAAGGAATTTCTCATTTAGTAATCAACCTGTATAAAAATCGCATTGAAGAAACGTTGATAACAGAGCTGCGATCTAATAGCATAATTATTATATATATAAAGCTCTCGCATTAAACTCTGTATTTACATAAGCATGTTTCAAGAAAAAAACAAGGTACTTTCAGAAAATACCACTAGAAAATCATATGACCTGTATAATAATTAATACAGAGACCTTTTAATATACAAAAGCAGAAGCGAAACGCTCGTAGCTCAACAATTAATATCCAAAATATTTTCACTTCTAATCGCTGGGATAATCGTAATCAAAATATATCTATGCATTAGTGCAAATTTTTCTGAATGGATCGTTTGTGGAAAAGATTGTCTGTGCACTGTTGGATTTATAATTAACTTAAGAGACCTTTGTTTCTCGAACACTTTGTAAGGCTTTAAGAACGGAAATCCTGTTTTTTTTATCCAATTCTAGCTGACTTGAATAATTTAAACAAAGTGGCATCGTAAAATGAACCCGAGCACAGTCACGTGCAATCCGTTGCTGAATTGTTTACGCTGAATAATTTTCTTTTAACGGTAGAATTAATTTAACTTAGTATGACGTATTGTCAGCTTTATAATTACTTAGTGAAATTCCCAACTACATCGGGTTTAAGATTCCTCAATAGATAACTGCCTAGAACATTGTCCCTTCTTGGAATGATAAGGGTAAAATGATTTACGTCAGGATAGTTTACTTTCGTGATATTAAGTTTCATTATAAAATACCTTCATTATCCTAGTTGTCCAAGTGAGAGCCTTAATCGGAATACTTCAGATTAGAAAGAAATGTTGCTTTATAATTTAAAACACTTGCTTTTGAAAATGCTCTTTGTTCATCGCAAACCTTTGACGGTTAAGTGTGCTAATATTTAATATAAAACGCAGTCATGTCAAATCTAAATATCTTCTGTCTGAATTCTTTCATGGAATCCTTCGCCAATATACATGAGCTCTAGAAATGAATATATTTTTAAGTTGAGACACTCAGTTTGGTAGTGCATGGGTGGAACTAAACGTAACCTTCTTCAAGTTTTTCCACAACTGAAAAATACCGCTGTTCCTCAGGAGTTCAATGGCAGTTTTTCAATACGAAGAGTCGTGATCTCCAAACGTAATTACACGCAGGTTTACTTGAATTTGTAGTTTACTTCAATCGTATCTGCTGTCCCATTACTTACTCACACTACACCTGGAAACGAATCAAGTTTCTTGTCAGCGTGCACGTCTGTTAAAATCAGTTGGCACGAGCGAGCATCTCGTTTGGATAACGAGTCAACTGACACGGATTGACTTTTCACATAGACAGACTCGCCCTGAAGATGGACATTGCGTGTGGTCCGAAACGTTTACAAACAAAGTTACAATTCGACATGACTAACCAAAAGTATTTGACTTGCGCCCGGAAGGAACGCTCAATTCACGGATCTGCATCTAAGGTGCTGAAGAAAGCAATGTTAATGATAAACATAAGTATGCATTTTGTATTAATTATTTTTTGAATAGTATTAAGCACCCAAAAAAATATAACAACAATTAAATTGTAACACAAGCAGGATAAGAAACATAAATAATATATAATATAATGAATAGCATTAAATTAATATGTAACATATATATAAAAATTGGCAATGAATATGCAGAATATTAAAAAAACCATTTAGTCTTTAATGCAATATGAAGGTTAAAATATTTTAAAATTATTTAATAATAAATTTAGTGTCTTCAGTAATGTAGCCCAAGGTAGTTGGTAAATGTCATTGTTATTAGGTAATTCATGTAGTAATCGAAGGGCTCTTATTAAAGGCAACTGATCTATTACACTGTTTCTGGCATGTGGAATATGAAATAAACTATGATTACGTGTACGAGAATAATTAGAGGGGGCAGATAAACCAATACACACTAACATTTTTGGATTGTGATGAAATGGTGCATCAAATGTAATGACCTCCGAGTTTGATGGGAATGAAAGGATGACATTCCATACAGAAAAGATGTAAGAAAGAAAACATGTTATTCAGAAGAAATTGGATAGTATCCAAATTTTCTTAAAATATAATGAACGTAAAAAACAATCAGAACTCTTTCCAATACAGTTTGATATTTTAATTCATATGAATTCTAAATGATAGAACCATATTCTAGAATTCTGAGTACGAAAGAAATATATAATGCGCAGCAGTTTTCAAACCGTAATTAAAAACGTGCAGTTTGAAGGTTTTTTACCTTTTGAATTACCCATATGCTGAATTTTTTTTCATCTTAATATGAATTAAAGCTCGATGTCGTCAATAGATGTATATATCTGTAATGGAGATGTGTTTTATTTGTTGTGATATCGGATAATAACCAAAGTATACACGCTCAAAATCGTTTAAGTATCGTAGCCTGATTCAAGGCCTCCTTGGGGTGCGTCATTCGAAAAACCTTTGATATTTGTCGGTCCATCTTGCGGGAGACCTACCTCTCCTCTTTGACCTGACGGAGGTTTATATTAAGTGTAGTAACGCTGATTTCTCATCTACTAGTAAGGTAAAAACCTTACTAGTAGATGAGAAATCAGCGATACTACACTTAATATAAACCTCCGTCTAGAGCACATGTCATACCGTACATATATTTACGTTAATGTAAATATTCTCCAATTTTTATTTGTTGAATGATTTTGTAAAAAATATTGAGGTTTTCTAGGATAAACGAATCTCTTTCCGCATGAAGGATTTCTCTGAAATCTGTTGATTCCCATGCAACTTATATTAACCGAGTTTTTGTGTGTCTTACTATACATGAAATACTACGGCACCATATGCTGTGCTGTGATATTACAGCAAATTTAATATTTACACGTATATTTTTTTTGTCGATAAACTTTTTATATATTTTAATTAAGTTCGACGCGTTTCGCTCTAATTGAACATATTTATGGATTAATAAAAAAATACATTAAAAAAATACTGATATTTCAGCTCTAGTCACGAAAAATGGATAAATCCATTTCACGTGATGTACAATACTGACTATGGTATTTCTCTCCTGCGTTACAAGATCTAGAGTTAATACACACTTTTTAAATGCATTTTTTGCTATTTTCGTTTTTTTTAATATGAAAGTTGAATGCATTTTATTTTTTTTTCACTCTGGCGGGATTCGAAACAGCGACCTCCAGCGCTCCTCTAGCGCTTTAGGTCGCTGTTTTGAATCCCGCCAGAATTACAAATAAAATGTATAATGCTCTTTGTAATGTGTTTTTTCTTAGTCATATTAATATATTTAACAGGAGTCAGAAAATAACGTTTTTTTCTTTCCAGATATTTACAGGTATATGATAGATCAATCTTTCTATAAAATCAGATTTTAACTAAAAAATGTATGTGTATGTATGCAATGTCATTTTGATCATCAGCCACATTGCATCTTGTGTGTGATTACTATAATCTACCTCATATTAAGCAGTCTGTAGTTTTATGTAATTTTGCCCTTTTCTTGGTATCAAGCAAGCGATCTTTTAGTCAACTTTTTATTCTGATATTACAGTCAGCTAATTTCATTTTAATTTCACTTTACAGCCAACGTTTGTGTACCAGTAACGTTTGCCTTTCTTATTAAACGTATCCAAGAGCTTGTCTTTCAGTCTTTCAGTCTCTCAATCTTTATTGAGTGATGTATTACTCCCTGATGTTTATTATTCATCAAGTAAATAATGTATCCTCAAATCTACATATAAAGTAAAATGCGAAAATCTAAGGGATTTTCTATCGGATATAAAAACAAAGTTTGATATTCTTACCAAAAAAAGGTTGTTATGATTTGGAAAATGAATCAAATATTATTTTTAACTCGAATACTTAGCATAACTTATCTGGAGTATATTTCCCTTCTTACTTAGATTACTCAATTCTCTAACCTACCACTTTAAAAATATGCGTGATATTATGTATGTATGTACAAAGCTTTTAGGATGCACTGCGTGTGCATATTATTGACACCTATTGGAATTTTCAATAATGAAGCGTTCCATTTTGTGTTAGTTGGGAGCTTTGTCGCTAGATGGATGCATTAACTAAATTTTCCCGGAGATAATTTACAAAGTGGTTTTATCGATGAAAATATGCACGCAGTAGTTATTAAATGATTGGCATACAAATTTAATGTATGTTACCAGTTAGTGCTTTCAACTTAATGCTACTTTGTGTAACAAACAATATATAAATAACGCGAACCGAATATAGTAAATATTATAATTGATTTTATACTTTTGACATAAATTTTGTGTTGATCATATATTATAGTATAACATGTCGCATTTACTATGAATAACATTACTTTAATCGTACGCTTTTCTTTTTCATTGCTGAACCAGAGACGCTCGTAAGTTCATTTCACTTACATCTATGATACCAGTCAGTAGCATTTGCGGTCAAATCTGAAAGCTATTAGTATTTATGAGTTGTTCTTCAAACTAGTTCAAAATTGTTCAAATTATTCAAATTGATCTAGTTTAGTTTATCCTGAAAAATGGTAGAAAAAGAACAATAAAAGCAACGAATGTAATCAAATCAGTATTCATTTGAGCAGTAGCAAACTTGTGAAGGTACATAAACATTTTCTTGGCTTGGATTGGGTTGTAGTCACCTAGGAGATTCCAATTTATGAGCTAAATTATTTAACCACTTCTCCATCGCTTTTTGTAAAAAAAGACTTATGGTCATCAAACATAATTTAATCTAGCTACTTTGTTTATTTATTATATTTTTAAAATAGTTTATAGAAAAACATTGTGATTAAATTACCAGTATATTTCAGTTCTGTGTAAGAAAATAAAAAAATCGAATATCCCAAAAAAATTTAATCGTTTCAAAGATTCCAAAAATATCAATAATTTTTAATGTGTGAAATAAACGTGCGTGATTAACTCTGGTGGCGAACATAAATGATATCAGCATCAGAACCGAAATTAGTTTACAACACTGTAATAAGAAAATGTTAAGAAAAAGAGAGGATGAAATATCTGCCGCTATAACAGATGGAAATAGTCCCCGTGCTAATAGCAAGATATAATGTCCAATAAGGAGTAGAAAACCCCCAACAGAAATTGCTGATTCTTTGAGATAAGATTTAGCTTAAGCATCTTCCCTTGAAAATATTGCACTATTAGGGTCAAGTTAAATCGTTTATTTCAATTAAAATATACTAAAGTCAGTAGAACTGCGATGGTGATAATGAAATAAAAAAATTATAATTTCTATAAAGAAAATTGTTACAAGTGATTAATTTTTAACTTTGCAGGATTTTTTAAGGCTTATTTATTATTATAATTGAAAAACACGAGTCTTATAGGGGCGTTTCTTTTCACTAGTTCATGAAACAAGATACATTTTCTGCAAAAAATTACAAAGTAAAATAAATAAAGCTTGTTGTTCATGCAATATTACACGGTTAGGAAAGAGTCATTGGTAGACTTATTGTTTCAAAGAAAACCTGTTGTAAAACCGTTATGAGCATTCTCAGAACGCAGAGAACCGACCAGTAATTTGTTAGTGTCTGAATATCGTACTATCTTAAATTACTCGTTCACTGTAATCATTCTTCTTGCATAACGTATATAAAATATTAAGAATTACACCAATCTTGTACGTCACGATGTTACGTAAGCACACTGCTTAAATTATGAAGAGAAAAATTTGTTTAATAAATTACAACGATCAAAACCGTGCAAAGTAGATTTGGAGAAGTTTGTGATAGGGTTGCAACAAAAAGTATTTGAAAATATTCCGATAATTAATTGTTGATGTGAAATGGCTTTATAGTATGTGCCTTTATGAGACTTAGTTGCACGTAAATGAGTTTCAACTCAGTGAACGAGAAGAAGATATCCAAAACAATCAGAAATTGTTATAAAATCGATGATATAGTAAGATTCACAATACGAAAATGAATCGATTTGCTTGCATCAACCATCAAATATAGGCCTTTCTTAAACTCAGCCAAAATTACCTTTTTGGTAGTCCCATCTACTTCTGAAGCCATTCTTACTTCTGATGTCATCCATCTAAAGAATATAAAGGCGGTCTTTATTTATTCCACCTTAATACAAATATAATCGTCAACGCACTACTTTGTTGATTTATAATTTATACTTAAATATGAATACAAATTGCGAGCAGTTCTTTACTAAGCGTAAATACTTTTGCTGAAACCGTTGTTTAAAATGACATGCCGTAGATTAAAATATAATTCAAGAAACAATTAAGAAGAACTATAAATGTAAACGTGCAAAAATTAAAAAAAGAGTGAAAACTTAAGAAAAAGAATGAAAAAATATAGCATAAACTACCATAGTTAATAACACAATATTTTTAAAAACATAATTTGGTAAACAAACCGAAAAAAGAAAGGCGTAACAAGAAAATGACAATAGCAGAAAAATAAATTATTCGTAATAAACAGTAATAACCAGAGCAAAAAAGTTAACTAGTATCCAATGGTCGTATCAAATGCAGAAATCCAGCATATTTGCTGAATATACTTGCTTTGTGTGTTGGAGGCCAATTTTAAGATACAGTTAAATTTAGTAATCATTTACTAGATATCTACATTTTTTTGTTTGTGTTACTCAATAATTTCACGTGGATTTCGTGGAAAATTAAAACATACCAATCTCAGCTGTTGACCGTTACAAATTCGGATCGAAGAATCGAAGTATGAGGGTTGCTATCTTTGCTTCCGTTCATTCATGAAAGAAAATTGAATGTACGTAAATAAATATCGGTAAATTTTCATAATTTAGATCTACTATCACACACGAATATTTACTACAGAGTTGAGGACAAATAGGAAACTAACTCCCCTAGTACAGCGATTCCTAAAGCGGGCGATATCACCCCTTAGGGGGCATTGGAGCAATCTAAAGGGATGGTAAAAAATTTTTGAAGTGATTATATTATTTGTCAATCTTATATTTAGATATTTTTTAAATATCTAGTAGATGCCAACTGCTTTTTTTGCATGTTAAAAAGTGTCCGCTTAACCAAATATGTTTGGAATGCTATGCTCTATTATATTCATTATAACGATGCGGTATATCGCGTTTACGACCATATTATAGTTTTTTTTCATCTTATACTAAACATGAGATACCACGACACCACCATTCATTCAGTACAGTTACACATGTAATTGCTGTGTAACAGAAGAAGGAAAGAAAGATAATCTGGCTATTAAGTTCTAGCTACTAAATATGTATAAATTTATTTCACATGACTTGCAATACTGAATGGTGGTATTGCTCCAGAGCGATACAAGATCTACCACTCTTTTCCAGTCTAGAGTGAATACGCTTTTTTCAAATGCATTTTTGATTTTGTAAATGCATATTTTTCTTATACATTTTTAAAATCTGAATCAAAAAATGCATTTTTTTTGAACCCGCAATCT
>JAPMAF010000775.1:0-12909 GCA_026537445.1 Silvatares holzenthali
CTCAAAGAAAGTTTTTTGTTTGATATTACAGCGTTTAGTGCCCCGTTTACTCGTTTACCTGCTTTCACACGCCTTTCTGTCACTTTCACACCTTCATCCCTCGTGAACATACTTCCTAAATACAAGAATTCTTCGACTTGCTCTAAATCTACATTCTCCACATTTATAGAATCACTAGAATCAGAATCATTGTAGTGATTCTACTTTAAAGTCAGCCAAATCATATATTTTGATGTTAAATATATATTTTTCCATTTATTTTGTATTTTTAACTAAACTTAAAATACCCTCGGTAATCTATGCCCTAAAATATAAATATTCCTCATTATTGATTTCTAAAACATTGCGATGGTTATGTGGAGCGAATGGCGAACGAAAATATAGCAAAACGTCTATAGTGTAGTATCATCATAGGCTTTCACGACCAAAAGATTTGTAAGTCAAAGACTTTTGAGTAGTTATGTAGTGTTGTGACATTTTGTTTGGCAACATTTCAGACCACATTACAGTGTTTAACTCCAAGGCGAGTCTATCTGTGTGAAAAGTCAGCCTTCACACACAGACATCTAGTGGATGGTTTGGACATGTTGAGCGAATACATACATAACATCACCCCAAGTCTCAACAGGGGTAAGCAGAGGAAATGGAGCGCCATCTGTCTATCCTGACACACATCTCTTGCCTCCTCCACTTTCATACACTTCATCCAGTGTTGGGCAAAAAGTATTCAAATTACTGATTATAAACTACAATTAGTAATCCGATTACTGGAGTATTTGATTACAACAAGTACCTACTGTGACGTGTGAATTCTCTAGAAAATTTTCGATTAACATCTCTATCAAATATATTTACTTAATATCAGTATATTAATTGAGTTCAAAATAAAGGTTAACCGGGATATCAATTCAGGGCACAATTCGAGCACACAATAACTTCACTTATTGTAAATTATTTATCAATTTTGTTTGTCACAAAAACATTAATTTCTCACAAATAAGCACATTTTTAAAATGTAAGAATCAAAATATTTCTTCTGCATGTTATGTATAGCGGCAATTCTAAAATGGCAATATTGAAAAACTATAATTCGTCATTAGATACAAAAAAATATTGAATGAAATCATTAAGTATTAAAAATTAACATTTTGCTACAGTAATGTCAAATAATTGAGCAGTAAGTGTTATACTTTAAAGTTGGTTAGAGAATTGAAAAATATTTATAATGGAAAATAGAACATTTTTATTAGTGAAAGAGTTTCAATCAAATTCAATTATGAAAACATTTGTAAATCTAGATGAGTACAACAGAATTAGATATCCGTTTGACAAATATATAATAACAGGTTTGACAAAAAATGGAAAAAATCTTCTTCGATAATCTGGACTTCAGATAGAGAAGAAAACTCTGGTTCTATAGGCTCTAGAAGCTCTTCTTCTTCAGATGGAGGCGCAGACACATCATCCCAAGTGACATGCTTGGCTGCACGAGATGTAGTCGGAGTCTGTTTTGAAGCATCACTCGGTGTAGAGGTAAGAGCACTAGGTCGATTCTGTTCATTTCTTTCGTGTTGTGACTGAATAGGAGAAAACTGATCGAGACTACCAAATTTCTTAAGAGGCCTTATTGGTTCTGGTAATTTAGTTTTAGCCTTATCTAGATGCAACTTTCGCACCACGAATACTCTCATGGAACTATTAGATATCCTGGAAGATGATGGAGGAGGATTCTGAATGATTTCCATAGTTTCATCACTTTTATTACATTCCAAAGCAGATAAAACTTTACTTTCATCGTCGTTTTTTAGCAACGGATAAGCGCCAAATTTCTTACGGGCTAAATAATTCTTAGGATGCGATATGTCCAACACTTTTTTTCTAACAAAATCGTGGAATAATGGAAGTTCAGTGCATAATTCTCTTCGTATTAATTGTTTATTCCTGTCAGATAGTTTTGCATCCTTTGCGGCTAGAAGCGCTTGAGACGCTAGTAATGAGAGTATATTTTCTAGAGTCACGAGAACTAATTTTTTATCGAGAGCAGCGAGCCAGCTCGGTCCGATCGTTACGGTGCTAGCCGTCGAGGAGTGACTGGTGACACTGTCGCTGCGAAATGATCTGCGGCGCAAACTGTCATCACCGAAACCACCGGTTGTACGACGTCTAGATGACCCTTTTCTTCCAGCTTGCTTCCTAATACTATTTAGCAGAGTCTCGTCAGCGTGATAATTCTAAAACAATACAATTATTATGAAATCATAATAACTCAAATAACACATGATGAACAATGCGAATAAACTACTTACATAATTTAATGAACGCGTCAAAAAACAAACAGCTGACATAAGAGTACCAAATGTTAGATTAGGGAATGGATCTTCAGATAATTTCGGAGCCGAGAACTGTATTTCAATTAGCGCCTGCCATTCAGCTCGCAGCGGACAAGGATCTGCTAACAAAATCAGCAGTTTGGGGCTGAACGCTCTTAAGCAAATTGCTGATAGATGCATCAGCTCTAGTAATCTGCAATAAAATAGGAACTAAATTAATACACAATATGAAAGAATACTTTATATAATTATAAAAATAATAATTTACTTATTGAGGATTGTAGTAACTTTGGGAGATGGCCCAGCACTATCGGTCTCTTCTTGAGTTATTATGGATGTTGGACTTTCAATAGATAAATGTATTTCTTTTGGACGTAATATCATGGTTATACAGAAATGAAGACAAACACTAATGCTTCTCTGAAAGCAATATTAGAAAATAAATAAAAAAATCATAACATACATTTAAAAAGCATATTAACTTTCATATTAAAAATGAATATAAACTTACAAGAAGAGTCATCATCGAACGAACATGTTCTTGCCGCCATTTGCTTTCGTATTTTACCAATTCAGAAATAAAATATAACGCTGAATTCGCACAGTTCAGTCCGTCCAAATCTAGACTCTCTCTTATTAATAAAATCGATTCATTCAGATAGTCCTCTTGCACACCCACAAATGTTAAAGCTTCCGAAGAGAAGAAGTTACCATGCGTCTCCAGCATCGCAGTGACAAATTCTATCCCACATTTGTAAACTTGCAACCATTCATTCACTTGCCACAAGTTATCAGACTGTTTGGAGTTATTAACTTGAGATAATTCTTTGGGCGGAAGAAGCTGTAGCCATAAATGTTGACTGATATCACAGTAGAGAATTTCTTGCGATACTGTACTCCGGGCAAAAACTGTTAAGCAATTGAATGCTGCCACAGTTTGTCGAAGCATTGATTTCTTACGAATGGAGGAAGAAACAAAATATATTAATTTGTTAATCAATCTCGATGATAGAAACCAATGATTCCATTCGGGAAACGTATCCTTAAACACATTTATGCATTGCTCAAGAAGTCTTAAAGCCAAAACGACTGGATTGAGTTGCCCATTACCTGCAATAGCTATATTTTCTTTGGAATGATTTCCATTATATTCATCCGCAAATAATTTATCGAGCTGTGAGCAGCTTATTGAACAAATGGCTTGAATAACATCATCAGACAAAGCCTTTTCAGTTTTGCATTCATGAGCCAACATATTTAGCGACAGAGTACATATGGCAAGTATAGAATTTTTAGCTCTCAAGTGCAAACCATCGAATACGGTCGCAGTGTGATTTAGTAAAGCAGCTATTTGACTCAAATAAACTTTTCTATCATCGAAGCAGTCTTCTTTCCAGTTAGAAAATAGTACAGCGTACATTTCAGATAGTATGACAATGGTCCTACCATCCTCCATCCTCTCCATTTCTTTGTTTAGAGTATCTAAACATTGGCTGACCATTAGAACTTTGTTACCAATAGATATTTGGAATGGTAAGAATTTAATTACTATAGATATAAAATCTTTCCATGAAGTGAGCAAACCGAGCCATGCGGGAACTTCATCTATAGAATTTAATGTGTTTTTTCTTCCATCAAATGAAAACACGTATTGAACCCAAGTCTTCAGAAATTTTCCATCTCTACTGAATAATTTCTCAAGAGCGGCGCATAGACTTTTATCGACTTTTCCTTCGCATAAAAAGAGCTCAATCGCTATCATGTTGAAGATCTGGGAGTAAGCTTTTATATCGGGAAGAATATCTTGAAACAAAGGGCTGCACATATACTCCCAGAAGTCCTTATTAACTCTCAAATCTTTGACTAGTATTTGCATGTTATTTTTCCAGAGTGCATGGAACAATCCCATTATACGACTCAATAAAGGGCTGTAGAGACTATTTGTATTCTGAAAAGAATTAAAAATTATGTTAATATAAAAAGAATGCAACAATTAAATTATTTAATACCAATAAATGATATTGACATACATTTTTAACAGCGGCTAAATATTCCGCCATGTATGTGAGGATTCCGTCAGTGCGATCGCTAATCTTTTCGCTGTGGAATAATTTTGTTTCATCCTGAGGATGAGAAACTTTGAAGAAGGCTTCAGTTAATCCAGGTTGCTTCTCGATACAAGCAGCAACAAACTCTAATATAACAGTCTTAAGGGACGCCGATTCCGATTCATCACGCAATCTTTCCAAAAACATTGTACGAATTTGATGAGAAGACATATCCAAACACACCAAGAGGGACATTTGAAATTCCTGTAAGAATTAATGTGATATACATATTCGAGTGAAATGAAAATGACATAGCATTATGTTTTATCGAATGAGTAATCTTACCAAAGCGAAACGTCTTAACAATCTGCAAGCTGTGTTTGGTAATTGTTGATTAAAAACGTGATTAATGTAACCGGCAACGATCGGAATAATTTTTAAAGCATCTTTCTGTTTTGGTTGTGTGTATATAAGATGTTCCAAGGACGCTAAGATGCTCTTATCCTTGACTAAACTTTTTAATCGCAAAACTTGCATCAAAACAGACATCGATATCTGTACCATTTTTATGTATTCCGTTCCAGGACCACGGATCCAATCTGTTTCATTTTCCATTATGGCTTGAATGTTTTGCTCACCTATAAGTTAAATCACAAAATATATTTCAAACCGCAAGTATTTCAAAAAATATACTTATTAATTACAGACATCTATTCACCTAAAGAGATAAGTTTAAGAAGTGCCATCCCATTCTCTAGATTAAGGAGGCTAAACACGCAGATTTTATTGATCAAATGATCGGCTGGTCGCGTAGTTTGCTCCGGAGAGAGTTGAAGAATTTTCAGCATATAAGTAACACACTTTAAAGTCAAAGAGTATTTTGCTTCAGGCATTTTATAATACCATCCAGACATGTGCGGGAACACCTCCCTCAATATAAAGACAAGCCCAGGGAGCAAAACACCCATTGTGATATCTTTGTCATAATTGCACTGAAATACAATTTAAAAATATATTTAAAGAAACAGTATCAAAGTTCCAAACATATTAATAAGTTTTACATATAAGAGGATTGAGCGCTCCACTATCCTGACATAAATCTCCTCATGTATGCCCCTCTGTATCGTGTTTTCTACATTCACATTGTGAATCTTCCATACTAATCTCTCGGCATCCATTCGCTCTATTTGCTCAAATCATCACAATGCATATTTCTTCAATATGTTAATAATCCTCGCACCCGCTCTACATTATTTCCTTATATCTACATTCCTTACTTTACCGTATATTGTTTTACTGCACATTCTTCTCATTTCAACAACTGTTATTTTCCTTTATTCCTTCTCTGCCAAAGCTTCACTTCCGTACATCAAAGTTAGCATCAATACTCCATTATGCACTGCTATTCCACATTGTTTTAGTTTTTTGTTTGATATAGCAGCATTTAGTGACCAGTTCACTCTATTTCCTGCATACACGCACCCTTCAATCCCACTTTCACATATTCTATTCCTTGTCAAACAATTTTCAAATACAAATACTTTCGATCTGGTACCATTCATCAATAGAATAAATTATCAAAAGTCTTACGTCATAAAAAGAAAACAGCATATCCAAATACGAATTGAGAATTGGATATTCCCCGCTCGGTTGCTCAATGTTGACGAGATAGAGTCCTAACATAGATGTTTGAAATGACACTCCGCTTGCATATTCTTCATGAGATAGATTTCCAAATTCGATAGAAGGAAAAAAACGTATATTATTCAATCTGGAAACAAATCAAACAGCATATATGTGAAATATGAAAACAGAAAGAAACAAACAAAAGCGAATGAATGATTTACTTGACTCAATATGAAAAAAGTTATACAATGAAACTACGATAATTACGAGCAGTGGTGTACCTGCCATAGAAGCCCAAAATCTGGAATTGCTTCGAGATATATTCAATGACATTTGGGCGATGTCATATTACATACATAATGGGTGTTTGATACACATGGGCCTTCAAATTAAAAAAAAATGTTTTGATTTTCTTAAAAAATAATTATATTCACACACATATTTTTAAAATCTGAATCGTAAAATGGATTTTTAAATTATTATTTTTTCACTCTGGTGGGATTCAACCCACGACCTCCAACATTCCTCCAACATAATATAAATCAATGATAATATTATAATACCTAATCTCAGAGCAATTTCATCTTTCGTGTTTCTATGGAAGATACACTACTGCTTACGAATAATATAATAAAACAAATACCTGATATAAATACGCTGCGTAAAGTTCGGCACAAGGGCTGTGCTGACATCTAAGCACGCCGCTATCAGAGGGAGCAGAGGGGTGTTGCTCTGAGTAAACCTCACGAGGACATCGAACACAGCTTCACACGGCCCGACCAGAGCATCTGGGAGAGTGTCACGCGGAGGCATCTGTCTCAACACAGCTATCAGAGCTCTGATGCCCCAGAGCACTCTCTCCATCTTATCGAGAATACCTGCGGGGCCCTGGATGGTTTCGTCCAACAGATCTTGAATCTCGTGCTGCAATATTCTCCAGTACGATACTGGTCTTCTGAAATGTATGAGGGTAACATTCCTTCTATCCATTATGGCCGCAAGAGACTTTGCCCGGACACACAACGTCCTGTCCCCGTGCGGGAAATAATTTTCGGTCAGTAACACACTGTCCTCTTCGTCCATTACATTACAAACACCGACCATTCCGGGCTTGTACAATTCTGTGTACACTGGCAATGTTTCTAATTCACACAAGAGCTGAAAACAAAATAATTATATAATACAATATACTCTGAAAGTTTATTCTGGCATACATCCTTGTGTTTTTACATTTCGTTATGTACATTACAATCACTGTGATTATTACGTCTTCGAACAGAGCCATAGATTAAAATTTGGTTATCTGAGCATGTCAAGATTTTTTTTGACCCTCTGTCTCGTGCCTTTTTTTTATCTTATACTACACATGAGACACCATGATACCACAATCTGGGTCTGTGCACATGTAAATGCTGTGTAGAAGTCGGAGGAGATATTGAAAACCTGATAATTCAGTTCTAGTCACGAAACATAGATAAATTCATTTCACGTGGCTTAAAATACTGAACGGTGGTATTGCTCCAGGGTGATAAAAGATCTACCACTCTTTTCCAGTCCAGAGTGAATATATATTTTTAAATGCATTTTTTTGCTGTTTTTGATTTATTTTTTAACATATGTTTGTACATATATTTAGAATCTGAATAGAAAAATGCATTTTTAAATACATATTTTGTTTCAATCCGGCGGGATTCGAACCCGTGATCAGCGCTTTAGTCCTTTAGCCTTTAACCACTCGACCACAAGACCGACTTGCCTTCTAAATTCGTTTCGTAAATTTTCCATATTAATGCTTCGATATCTATTTGTTTTACATGTCAGAACCATATCAAAGTGCTTTTCTTAATTTTGCCAATAACGCTAACATTAGCTCCATATTCTTTCCTTATATCTGCAATCCTTAAATTAAATCCGTGGTCAAGTGGTTAAAGACGTTTGACTAAATTGTTGGAGGAACACTGGAGGTCGCGGGTTCAAATCCCGCCGGAGTGAAAAAAAATATGTATATAAAAAAGCATTTTTCTATTTAGATTTTAAATATATGTGTAAAAATTATTTAGAAAAAAATAAAAAAATGCATTTAAAAATATACATTCAATCTGGACTGGAAAAGAGTGATAGATCTTGTATCACCCTGAGCAATACCACCATTCAGTATTGTAAGCCATGTGAAATGGATTTATCCATGTTTTGTGACTAAAACTGAATAACCAGGTTTTCAATCTCTCCTCCGACTGCTACACAGCATTTACAAGTGCAATTATGCATTATGTTACAGACCCAGATGGATGGTGGTGTCATGGTGTCTCATGTGTAGTAAAAGATAAAAAAAAATCAGCATTTATTCTATTTTCGTTTCTTTTCTACCATGTTCAAGCCTTACTTCCACATAGCAAAGTTGGCACCAATACTCCATTATGCAAAACAATACAATTTATCCATTAAATTAAAAGTGACAAACATTCACTACTATTCGTTCAATCGCCTTTTACTTGACTTATCCAAACTATCTCAAACATCCAACTTTCATTCTGTTGATGATTGTTACTTTTAATTGATAATCTCTGATATTTTCATTTCATATCCTATCGGTCAAAATATTTGTGCACATTTTTCTTAACAATTTCAACATTAATGCATTTATTCTGCTTCATCCTTATAAGATAAAGAAACATAAATTGCAGAATATAAATCCCATTAACCATCATATTTTATGTGCAACTTTTATTTCTGCTCTCTATTTTTCTATTTTGTTTTTTATTTTCTTTCTTATATTTGTTCGGTTTTCACACTTTTTCCTTTATTTGTTTTTAGTATTTGGGATGTTCTGAAACCTATAACCTTCATGTAATTTGTTTTTATTTTTCCGCTTTTGTTAATATTGTAATTTTTCTTTTTCTTTGTAAGTCATCAACACAAGTTCACACTTAGTGAAGTGAGCATTATTTATTATTATTTGCTGTTGCATTTTTTAATATGAAAATAAAAATAAAATAAATTATACATACACTTTGCAAACTATTACTACCAGCTTTGGAAAGGCCAGCAATCAAGATGGAAATAGTTTTAAAATCGTATGGGAAAAACTCCAAGGCCGTATTCCATAAAGACACGACACCGGGAGCTTCAGCATCATTACAAGAGTTCCAAAACGCTTCAGCTAGCTCCTTATCGGTAAGAAGTTCACTGCAGAGTTCGATTACGTTGGAATGTAGGGCGACCGAACCATCACCATCAAATTTGTCACACATCAATCTCAGAATCTGATACACAGACTTTCGGACTATTCGGGCACATTTGCTGTTATCCTAAAATGATACAATATTGTTACAAATACTAAAACACCGCAGAGAAAATTTTAAATTCCTTCCAAGCTAGAAGCATACTTACTGAATACATGGAGTGAGTTATCATCTTATAGAGAAACTCAAACACTTTTAGCTGTAATGCTTTGGTACCGAAATGCTGATAGGGTGTAAGAAACATCTCATCGCATTGAGTATCCTATAAGTTAAAATAGTTAAAATAGTCATACATACATAACATCAGGTAAGCAGAGAAAATGGAACACCACCTATATATCTATTAGTTCTCATGAACTCAATATCAACTGTGATTGGGTGATGGGCATTCGCCAAATGCATGACTCTGCCAAACACAGCAACCTGAGGAATTAGTGATGCTAGTTCCAGAGAGCATCTTCCATGAAAATATTGGTGAACCAAGTAGATCATCCCGACCTTTCTTCTGTGCTCTAATGGCTAAAGACCAGCAGTGAGGACTGGATTACTTATTAAACAAACTGCATGCGTCTCCATAGAGTCGAGGAGACTCTTTGGATATTACAAACTCAATTGTAGGCCGCACCTGCTATTTATATAGAGTAAGAATATGGGGCGCAGAGAAGAATCTCTGAGCTCTATACAACACACCCAGCTTCCAAAAGGCTGATTTAACTCTAGTTTCTATGGCACCGGGGGGCTTAAGTTCGCCCGAGAGCAACACTCCGGTATATCAATATGATCACTGTTAGGGAGCATGCTACCTTCAAAGAAAAGGGGATTGCTATTGGGATTCCTCTTAACTGAAATCAAGTATGACTGACTCTTTGGGACATTAAAGTCAACAAAGTTTTGGTATGATGGTGTACTGTATTAATGTTACCTTTTTATATTTACAAATATTTATTATGAAAATTTCTGACCTGTATTAGCAAAAGCATCCAAACTAACAGAAGAGCGCCATGCTCCTCATTGTGTTGCAAGCGAATCAATTCACTCTCGATATCTTCTTTTATATTCTGTATTATCGTGTGAACATTTAAACTGAAATAAATATTCAAATCAAATATGAACATTATGAGTACAAAAATAATGATAATATTGGCAATGC
Source organism: Silvatares holzenthali (assembly GCA_026537445.1). Taxonomy (NCBI): domain Eukaryota; kingdom Metazoa; phylum Arthropoda; class Insecta; order Trichoptera; family Pisuliidae; genus Silvatares; species Silvatares holzenthali. Next base: position 10,397 of record JAPMAF010000775.1, read on the forward strand.
ATCCAAACTAATGATGTTGAAAAACTGGTAACATCTGGCAATGCCCGAAAAGATGTGGTAGATTAACCAGGTGAACCATCTCCATACAAAGGTAATAAACATAGAAGTTCCATTGATGAGCATTGGAGAAAAATGCTATTACAAGACGTGCCATCTGGAAGTGTTGTGTTCAGGCGAAGCTAGGTGCTGCAAGTAAGAAAACCCTAAAACTGAAGCCTTTATTTTCAACAGAGACATCTAGCTGATATAAAAGTAAATACATAGACTTATGAGTTTCCCAAGTAGGTTGTGTAGGTGTCAAATGGTGTGCCGAAGATTCTGGCATCCAGGCAACTTTAATGGTCATTTACGCATCTTATGTCAGTAATGAGATATTGCTACTGAAGAAAATGCATCATTTGTAATGAGATAATTTTTCATAGTACGGTTTGCTTCTTATAAATAAATATATGTCTGTGTTAACTCAATCAATGGGATAAAATATTTAACAAGCATTAAATACATTTTTTTTTATTTTATACTACACATGAGACACTGAGACACTACTATCTGTCTGGTGTCTATAACTAACAGTGCATTTGCATATATAAATGCTGTGTAGCAGTCGGAAGAGAGATTGAAAACCTGGTTATTCAGTTTAAGTAACGAAACATGGATAAATCCATTTCACGTGGCTTACAATACTGAATGGTGGTATTGTGTTCCAGAATGATACAAGATCTACCACTCTTTTCCAGTCCAGAATGAATATACATTTTTTAAATGCATTTTTTCTATTTTTATTTTTTTAAATATATTTTTACACACATTTATTTAAAATCTGAATCGAAAAAAGCATTTTTAAATTCTTTTTTTCACTCGACGGGATTTGAAGCCACAACCTTCAGTATTCCTACAATGCAATGTCAAGTGTCTTAACCACTTGACCACAAGACCGAATATAATAAGTGTTGTTTTATGTGTAATAACATCATTAATGCAATTAGCATGAAACGATAAATATTAATGACAATGCATGTCTGTATGCTAAACAGATTATTTTCAAAGACGTATTTCCTACTCGAATAATCGATTTAAAGTTGTACCAGAAAGTTGTAAATCATGTGGAAATGGTTAAGGATCATTGTTTACAATACAATACACCAATCACATTGTTTACAATACGATACCTAGTCAAATCACCACCTTGAAATGAAGAATCGAAGAGTCATTGACGAGGGAAGAAAATAAAAGTTAGAAATTTGCGTAATTGAAATAAAATAAATTTAACCTTTTAGATTCATTGACGATTTTGTAGAATAATGCTACTTCACAATAGATAATTTTCAATACAGCAGCTTGGTGCGACTCATCAAGGTAATTTGAATAAGTAGGCTGCCTTCCGAAATTGTGAATTTTAAATGAGGCAAACAATTTTTTAAATTCTTGAATGCTGAGATCCTTTTCATCTACAACAAGCAAGATCAATGACAGTACTTCCACTTGCTCACGAAGATTTCTCTCCATCCAGCTCTTTTGCATCGCCAAAGTGACCATGTCTCCGTTTAGTGCCTTCGAAGGTGGGCTCTCTTTGACTAAATGCTCAAACTGCTTGATGAGGGAAACTTTTAGTTTATCCAGACTAATGTCAGATATCACTTTCTTGAATTCTTTCTCGTAGATGTGATTAGTTTCCTTGAATTCGAGCATCAGCTTCAGTTGCTTCAACATAAACATTCGTTCTGAATTATAAAAATTCCACACGTCCATTAGCATTTGATTCATTCGAATGTCCATGAAGGTAAAATTTTGCAGAGCATTTTCAGCATTGCCGTGATATTGACTGGAAAGATAATGGCAGAAAATATCCCAAGCTTGCGACGTTTCCAAACCCTAAAGAGAAAAATCAATTTATTACTTACATGTATTTACATTCAAACTTTGTTATTAGAAGCACATTATTGAATCAAGCAAAATTGAGAGAATTATTAAAATTCAACTAATTACCTGCATATTTATCTATTGCAATTATCAATATGAAATTCTCAGATACAACAATCTACTTTCAACTATCTAGCAAGATTGATTGTGGATATTTTCAATAGAGACATCAATATAACAAAAGCCTTCATAAAATTTGATATATGTAAACACACAACAATAGACACTTGAATAAGCTAGTATCAAATTAAGAATTCCCAGTAATCTTGTGTCTCTTATTCTGACTCAAGGTTTTTGTATGCTAAATTTAGTTCTTTTCCACAACTTGAATGATAGTCAACATGTCAATTAAAAGACAGTGTTTATGGATTGATGTAAAAAAGAATATTTGCGAATTAGATTGTGAAACAAAAAAGATTAAAATTAACGTCTTTGGTGCGAGTAAAAGTTTAATCAAAGAAATTTAAGTATTTTCGTAGGCTTTCAAGACCAAAAGATTCGCAAGTCAAAGACTTGTGGATAGTCATGTCGTGTTGTAACATTTTGTTTGCCAACGTTTCGGACCACATTGCAGTGTCCATCTTCAGGGCGAG
>JAPMAF010000778.1:0-12891 GCA_026537445.1 Silvatares holzenthali
TTTTAAATGCTAGTGGCAGATGGAACAGGCCATGTATTTGGATCCCTTATGTATTCCTGTATACAATAATAAGCTTTTCCACAAAGCGTTTTTATGATGTATTTTTTAGTGGCATTAAGACGGGTTCTATTGGACATGCAGACTTCGTGGCATATTTAAGATTTTGTCAATTATTTGGTGACATTGTCTCCAGCTAACCCTGTCTTCTAGAGAAGGAGTCACCCTATCTCTGATGATTATTTCGTAGTGAGGGTATTTTATCGATGCCCTTATCGATTGCTCCTTTTAGCACTAAAGGTGCAGGTCCGTTATGTTGAAAGCTCCTTCCGGGTCGCTCTCTCGTTTGGGTAACGAGTCTATTTAATTTCAACTGCCGTGCGTATTGACAAGGAAACTTGATTCGTTTCCAGATGCAACACGGGTATGTGGTGGGACATCAGGTATTTTCACTCTGTTGTGTATCGTCAACTGATAGCACTTTTTACCGATTGTCGTGTTGTGACATTTTGTTTGTTAGCGTTTCGGACCGAATTGCTGCGTCCTTCTTCAGGGTTATTCCGCGTGTACGGTTGACTTTCAATTAACAATAAAACATTCGTGTTGTTTCTAATCGATATCTTTATTGGTTATATAAAAGAGAATTACATAATGAACATAAAATTTCACAACTATTATTTATTATACCCACAGTACAAAATGAGCAACTTAAATAATTAACATTTTTTTTTATTTTCGAAAATTATAAAACATCTCCAGTATGGACGGGTTAATGCATCTCATATCAAGTCATGAACTGTAGAAATTCCCATAATATTATATTAACCTCGCGCTTTCTGTTTATTATGACGATCAGAACTCATTCACATCATATATGTTTTTTTAAAGTCATCCCAGACGAGAATGGAAAGAAGGTGAATATTACATTTAAAAATAATTTTGGATTTATATCTAAAGACATTTATATACTATACAAAAGTGTACGGTATATGTTTTTTTAATTACATCCTAATGTATTTTATAATTGTAGTAATATGAAATTATATGTAACAATTACAGAATTCAATACTACGGTTGTCACGTTAATTTGTGTTATTTTAACTGGATTACAAATGCCACACTCAGTTTTCACTCAGGTTAAAATTAATACTTGCTTTTATCCCAAAAAAATAATACTTTAAAATATTTTATCTTAAAATTTCTTTCCTTTAAGATTTGCATTGGGTTTGTAAGAACCTTGATCAATGATTTTGATATATATCAGCTTTTAGCTTAGTGTTGTTATTTTCTGTATAGTGTTTCCTATAGTATCATACACAACCAATAACTATCGTATACTATTACTTGCGCAAAACATTTTATTTATGTTGTATGCGTACTTTAACAGTATTGTACACTCGTGTAGAATGATAAAACAGTACCGCACTATAATTTCCAAGACATTTTAAAGTTAGATATCTAATGAGGAAACTATATTTTTTTGTAAATACTACACGATACACTACAACATCACCACATATCAGTGTGTAGATTGGTAACAATCAGTTCTGACGAAAACAATCTAACATTTTAAAATTGCCACAAAACATGGATAAAACATTTGATAGGCGTGTATAATTCTGAGAAGAAGTAATTTAAATATCATCATGCTGGGACAGAATATATTTTCCTGCATTTCATTGAATATGTTTTTAAAAATGCTTCGTCTCTTTAGAATTTTCAACCTAATTTCTTTTCAGAGTCTCAGTTCAATGTCATATTAAAGGTAAATGTCAGATTAATTTTTCGATTAATTTACACAATATATTTTTTGTACAGAAAATATCATAAATTATTTCCTGAAATACATCACAACTGTGGTATCACATTCTGTATATCGAAAAGTTAAAATAATTACACTAAATGTAGAATAAAAATAATTCTTGATTATAGGTTTAAATCATTAAAAAACACAACAGTACAATATATCATCAAAACTTCTTATCCCTACTTTAGCTATTTAATAATGCATGTTTTCATTTCAAAATTACAGTATTATTTTACAATATATTTAATTCATATACTCGTACGTATTATATCGAACAGTGATACGTTATATTTGTATATAATATTTTTATACAAAAAGTAAAATGTTGAGAGAGAAAAAACTGGTGAATAAAAATTAAATTCTTATGTATCGATAAGTAACTCCTGGTGGATGTTATTTCAATCAAAGGTGGTATGAGCACCAGGATTTTAGCTTTCATGTAAAATATTGATATTCCTAAACTGGTTGATAAATAGATGTAATCAGATTTATGACTATCTAGTTAAGGAAAGTAATGCCAACGACAGTAGGTTGTATGCTTGTAAAGAGATCCAGTACAAATGGCATATGTTAGTCTATCCTCTAATTCCTGGAGAATTCTATTGGAGGATCATATTAAGCGAACGGTAATTCACTATTTCAATAAATATTTTACTGTTCTTGTGAACTGCATTCCAATTTCCTTTGAGTATTTTATCGTGTATGATTTGGCACTATGAGCATGTAGGCACCAGCCATATGAAGTTTGAGCTTAATCAGACTACACATTTTTCATTTACCTTTTTTTTTAATTTTCATTAGTAAAAAAAAAATCCAAAATGTCAATAAATACATGTTGGCGAATTTACATTAAATACGTCATCAATAGAGAGAGTCTAATTGAAAGCAGTGATTACGGATAAATTCAAATAAAATTTTAAATATTACGCAAAATCATTAGGTGCTTAGTGTAAATACCACACCGCAAACATGTGGTATATTGCCGCAACACGATATACTCGTTATATAAATACGCGAGAACAACATGTTTCCGTGATATAAATATTACACGTTGAATTCTATACAAATAGCCGACATATATTTACGATATATTTCGACCAATTGCTTTGTTGAATTCGACAAGTCGTGTTACATGTTTTTTAATGTATTACATACGTTTAATTACGCGGTTTTAAATAGTTTTTTTTAGTAAATTGTGTAATCATTTGTATCTTCGCAATATTTTATATAATTTTCTTGTAAAAAATACTTCGATGTTTTTGATCGAAAACCGCTTACATTTACTTATAACTATTTACATTTTTACATTCGTTTACAAACAGTTCACCTTACAAATATATGTTTTGCGTTATTCAGTTACGTATTTAATGGCATGGCAGAGTATTTATTTTTTAAATAAAATTTAAAAAAAAAAATGAAATAAACAAAATAATATATACAGTTTTTTATCGATAGCACCTTTCATAATATTCAGTCCGATTGAATTTCGTTTTAAAGTTTCGTAATAAGAAGTTTTAATCGTTTTTTAAATTTCGACTATATGGATTCTGAATTCACATGTTTGCCTTTGTATTTAATATAATTAAATTTAAGTAATTTACAATATTATATGGTGTTCGTAACTTACATTTCTAATTGATAATTTGTATGGCCATTATTAATAGTTTTTATTTAATATTTAAACATTTATATGGTATTGGGTTAATATTAGTGTACTATTCTTGAATTACCAAAATAAAAAATTTCCCATTCCATATAATAAACATTTTTTAACCCAAACCATGAAATAACGAGAGCTTACCAATTTAAGGGCCTTTTAACCAAGGTATTTCAAACGATATACGTAAACAAAAATATGAGAGTCAAAAATATTCACAGATGTATTAACGGATCCCAGGGAAGATCTAGGGAAGCCATGAGTATTAATGTCAGGTATTAAGGTTAAAATAATGCCTGTAGAGAAAACAAAAATGTCACATACAAGTACACGACCGCAACTGGCATCATTCTCTGGAAGTGAAATGCCATATGGAAAATACAAGAATAACCTATACTTGTCGATAGAAAGTGATGTGCATCCACAATTTTAACATAAAACATAGCATGAATAGTGAGAACGGTAAGATGTTATGTCCTTCTGTATGGTGTAAAAGCGTGAACACTCACATTGAGGAGACTGGAGGCATTCGAAACGAAAACCTGAACCAGATAGGTTTTGAGTTTCGTGGCTTCACTATCTGAGGTAGAAGCTTAACCGAAACTTCGAATCTTTATTAAGGTGTATCCAGCGTGATAGTCAACATTCGATAACGGATACAACACCATAAGAAAATAGAAAGAATGCGTGTCAAGGGATGAGATCATTCTTCTGTAATAAACGAATGAGATTAAAGGGATGAGATCAGATTACAACTTGAGCCTCGAAATTAAACATACATGATACTGGTTGGAATCATTAAAGATTTGGTTGCATCGTATTCCGTTCATGTGATTATGGTATTGCGATGGCCAGAATCAAAAGAGAATAGCTTCCGATCAAGCATTGTCGAAAAGGTTACAGAAGGTAATTGAGGAGCCCTTTTGCAAGACCTGCAAGTGTATGTTATGTTTTTTATCAGTCTCTCCACATATGAGGTACAACCGAGACCGATCTATATCAACGGGTGATGCTGTGTATGAGTCACAATAGGGAAAGTTTTAAATTATTATTTCACTACTATTAAATCACTCTCAACTGGATTCGGATGCTGTGAGAGAGTGTGTTAGAAAGACCCCCACCCAGCACGCGTTTAGTGTAGTGCATTATTCTTTCTGCCTTCTGCACATTTATAACTAACTTTCAACCTTTATTTTTGTACTGTGGTAATTCAGAATGGGCACATTGATTATATCTTATAAAATTCAATAGTATATTTTTACAAAATACACAGGTTAGTACGAAAAACCATAGAGAGAACCATTGCACCAAAACCGGCCAGAAATTATCCATTATATACCTTATGTATGAGAGCATGCTCAAGGGAAGTACAGGAAGATTCTATTCATTACTGTATGTTTAATTTTCTCTTTCTTTCCTTATGTGAATGGAAAATATACATGTTTTTGTTAATTTTGCATACAGTTCTTTACGACGTGAATCATTTTTATACGGTGGCAATCAAATATTTGTGTTAACTGTTGAAAACGTATTTTTTAATTGATATAGTAAACACTTCATGTAAACAATCAAATCGGTATATTTTTTCAACTATTTTTAACAATACTATTGTATAATTGATGTGAATAAATGTGGTAATGTGCATTGAGAGTATGCATTGAGAGCACATTCGAATCGGAAAAACGTTTCGATTCGGTGTTCTAAGTTGGCACCTCTGAGTAGTTTAGATCAGCATTTTTCACATCAGTGCTCACAGTGAAGGAATAGGAACAGAAAACAGGGATCGTAAAGAGATAAATTGGCACATGGAGTTGAATGTTTTTTGTATATTTTGTGTCTCTAATGGCACCGATAAAACAAGCAATGATCGAAATCTTCCTGCATTGCATTTGATAGAATGAATATTAATATATTGTTTGAGTTAATTAATAATATAAAAATACTTAACAACCATAAAATAAATAATTAAAGCAAATTTAAACAATTATGAAACTAGCTTCATGAGCAATTCTGGTAATTATTTATTAATAACGATAAAATCTAAATTAAAACATTTTTCAAAATAATTATATTAGAAAATATGTGTGTTTCTTATTATAGATTATTTCTATATACATTTGAAAATGTTTTGTAGAAAAAATATCAATCCACAAAAATATTTCATTCAACATTTTACACATATATAACTTCTCAAGATGGAAGGATTGCCTAGTGGCGCTCTGCTTTCAATGTGGTGGCTACTTTATTTCATAATTTCTGTGCCACGTCACCCCAGGATAAATATTTGCTTTTTAACGATATTAATTCTAAGGAAATTGAACCTGCAACCCTTTATGGTTTTAGTCCAGTGCTTCTATTCATATGGAGGAAGACTTTAATTGAAGGGTCTTTGAAGGGATGACCGCGGAGTAACGAAAGATCCCAGATACCTCTCTATAATACTAAAATTGCTGTAATAGATTGGTGGAAACGAAAAAATGTTAACGTATATGTTTAACTTATCTCTGTTTCCTTATAATTGTTATGGAATCATATTGCAAACATCGATACTCTACTACAATTAATGTAATTGATCCTAGTATTGACCGGTTCAAACACATGGAATAGTCATTCTAATTAATATTCCAGATAAGAAAATCAATCAAATTGCAATGTTGAATGTTTTATACACCTAAAACGTCGTATTATAAAGTGCCTGGTAGGATCTTCAAATAACGCGATTCGATCATTTATACAATATTCGATCATTTGGAAAATAACTATTTATTTTTGTGGATTGTTTTTTCTACATAACAAAATAAACATTTAAAATCATATAACTATCCAACTCTTTACAAAAAAAAAACATTTCTTAAATCTATACAGTATATTTAAATAATTATTATATTAGTTTTAATTATATCCGAATGGAAACCTTCACCGTTAATATTTTACATGTTTTTTTTTTGTATAAATATATTTAAAAACGTAATTCTCACAATGTATAACAGTAATAATAGGTTTTTTAATTTTAAATATTTATTATAATAATTAATATTTGATATATTGTTGGTAATCAGTAATTAATAGAATGTAAATGATATTTTTATTCGATGGCAGGAGCAGACCTGTCGTTGGTCAGTGTCTTTCTTAGTTTAATCGTTGCGAACTGGTTCACTCTGAAATAAATAAATAAATAAGAATATTAGTATACGACTTAAATAATATATTATTAAATTTTATTTCTTTTTTTTAATAGGCCCTACTGTCTTGTACTTTTAACATTCGTTCATAATTTTTCCACACTGATCTCTCAATATCCATTCTCTCTACGTTTCCAAACCATCTCAAAGCAGTTTTCTTAATTTTGACAATAACGCTCGCACCCGCTCCGCATTCTTTCCTTATATTTGTATTCCTTACTTTGTCATACACTGTTTTACAACATATTCTTCGAAGAGATCTCACACCATTTATTCTACTTAAATTCCTTTTCTTCTATGTCCAAGATTTATTTCAGTACACCAGAGTTGGCACCAATACTCTATTATGCACTGTCATCCGGCCATAGAAAATCTCTTTTCATGTTTTCCTCGGTTATTTTGTGGTTCTCCGTTGTTAACACAATAATTTATTTTCTTTCATATTCGTCTTAACCACATTTATTTAATAAAAATCATGGCGCGATCAGATTAACAAGTTTTCATTGATTCAAACTGTTCGTAGTCGCAATAATCTCAGAGTATGCATGAGAAGATGTATGAACGTGAATGAGGTTCTTGATCCTCTTTGCCCAACATTTGGGGGAAGTGGCGTCATAGTGCATTATTGTAATAACGAGGTGATATGAATTGGAAATTTTTACGTGAACATACATACATACATACACAACGTCACGCCTTTTCTCGATAGGGGTAGGCAGAGAGAATGGAGCGCCACTTAGTTCTATCCTGACAAACATCTCTAGCTTCCTCTGCATTCATACATCTCGTCATACACGCGCGTCGGTTATTAAATTATTTTTACGTGAAATTTAATCAATTTTGCTATGAATTCAGAATCATTGATGGGACTTTCAAAATTAGTTATTTAATTATGGATAATTTTAAAGCGCTGTTTTGTGATATAAAATCATCCCAAGAACGCTTAAAACTTTCATTCTAGAACTAAAAGTTAAGCACTCATAAAAAAAAACGTTAAACGTTGACGTAAAAAACAAAAGTATTGCATTTGGTTACATAATAGGATAATTATTTTGATTGTATGTCCCACTAATTAACTTTGTTGTGGTTAGAAATCGAGGCTTGTCGGCCTCGTGGTCGAGTGGTTAAAAACACTTGACTAAAGTATTGGAGGAACACTGGAGGTTGCGGGTTCGAATTCCGCCGGAGTAAAAAAAATGTATATAAAAATGCATTTTTCTATTCAGATTTTAAATATATGTGCAAAAATATATTTAAAAAAAGGTAAAATGTATTTAAAAATATATATTCACTCTGAACTAGAAAAGAGTGGTAGATTTTGTATCACCCTGGAGCAATACCACCGTTCAGTATTTTAAGCCACGTGAAATTGTTTTATCCATGTTTCGTGACTAGAATTGAATAACAAGGTTTTCAATCTCTCCTCCGACTGCTACATAGCATTTGCATGTGCATTCGTACAGTATGTTACACATCCAGACGGATGGTGGTGTCATGGTGTCTCATGTGTAGTAAAAGATTGAAAAAAAAGACAACTTAAGTATGGCAACTAAAAAAACTAGAATTGAATTGTTATGATTGAGAATTTCATCAAACCCCACAATGAATGCGAGATTCCAAGATGTTGATGATGTTGCGTACCGTTATATAAAATGGCTTTCGTAATGCGAATGAATGTCAGGCACTCGATTTAGCAGTAACTGCATTATTTCGTCCCAGTAACTTTAATAGTAAACCGGAAAACTAGGGGCGTAATCGTTAACCATAATCTTTCACGATAATAACCGTCACACTTAACTGTTATTTGTTATGCGGCACTTCTGCTACTCATCCCGGTAACGCTGTCGCGGGGTGTCTGACGGAGTTATCGCCGGCTTAACTTTTGTTTTCGCCGAGATCCGAAGTCGCATATCTGTCGGAAGTTTGTCTGTATTTACTGCACTGACTCCCATGGAGTGTGTTACCTAGTCCCGAGATGATGTCCGCCGTTTGTTTAATTCATGAATACACTCGACTGCTTTACTTCGCTTATTTCACTTTTACGTCGGTTACTTCGTGGTTCTCTATTATTGTCAAACTTAAATGAAATTCTATTCAATTTCTTTGTCTCGATTCATCTTCGGTTACTTTGTGGTTCATTTTTTAATTTATTAATTTGTATGTTTTTCTTTGGTCACATAATGTATATTTTTAATATATAATTAATTCTTACCAGTTTCAACTCATACGCAAGTCGTGATCACAGAATTTAAAATCGGTTTATGATTATTTTATCATGTCTCGCGTATAAATTGAAACTAGTATGAATTGATTATATGTAAAAAATATATATTATGTGGTCGAAGATCAAGAAAAAAATTAATATTAAATCGTCTTAACCATCAGTTATTATACCAAAACATTTTGGATTGATTAAATGAATAGCTATTGGATTAATAAAAATATATAACTATTAATGGAATAGAATTTTATTAAAAATATAGTAACTGAGGAAAACATTTAAAATATTGATAAACTTTATTTTTTACTTTTCCTTTATCACAACCGTTGTATTTATTTTATAAAAATAGATGTGTTTCTGTCACAAACTGACCATTTTTATGAATGTCTTTGAATTATTTAACACATTCATGAAAATAATCAGTTTTGTGTGGTTTGTACATCTACTTCTGTTCACTGTTGAATATAAACCTTCCCCATATGTCTTTTTGTAATTGGCTTTCTTTATCCAGGAATTTTCTTGTTTTTATAAGGTTTCTACCCCGCTACCCTCTTTCTCAATCTTTGGTCTTTCAATGAAATATGCCTCGCCCATAACCGCTTTAACTTAACCATTCTGTCGACGGCTTCGGTTACTCCTGAAGTTTAAATTATTTCTGTATTTCATATCCAATTTGAAAATCGTATGTGTAGCAAAGTTCTTTAATACTTTCACTGTGATACGCGGAGTTTCCTGATATTCGATTTAGAAAGATTTAGCGTCTCTGCTACATTGGAAACCTTATCCCTTGTTGGCATCAGTGTATGTCCTTTACAAAATTAAAATACCAACCCAATAGGTAAAGATAATCGATGATATGGATATGACAAATAGAACGGCATGGTTTCAAAATATGATTTGACTTTTTCTTCAGTAACTATGATTTTCTATTGTTAGTAAAATACGTTTTTACTATTGCTTTGTTAGAATCATACACCCGTACATTTAAAAAGATTCTGCATGCATCGATCATACGCTGACCATTTCAACTGCAGATGTAATTTTTACACTCTTGAAAATAGTTTACGTGTAACCAAAATATGTAGAATTTTATTAAATGCGAGTATTTGTCGTTTCGACAAAATAACCTAAAATCGTCTTTATCTATAATTCGAATTAACGACGACGTGGTTGCCCAATATCGCGTTTTAAACATTAAAAACAGCAGTATAAAAATAATTTACGAACTCATTATAAAGACTACGTGTTGTAAAAACTACGTGGGTCTAGCATACGCATTTTTAAATCTATATTTATTCTATGCACATCTATGAGACACATACAGCCAAAATAAAAATAAACAAATGTAATATATAAAAGAGAGTGTTTATACCTGATTACTTTCTGGGTCCACCTTCCCGACCCCAAAGATCAAACCAGGGCCCGTAGGTATGTCCGGGAATTCCCGCAAAGTCATTACTGTCGAGACCCTTGGACCTCTCCCGCGGCGGGGATCTGTACTCCATTAATCCGATCTCCTGCTCGAACTTCATCACCGTCTGCATAGTTGCTCCCACATTGTTAGCCTTCATGAGCTTGGTGCGAGGCAGCAACTGCGGTTTCTGCTGCTCCGAACTTTCGTTGTATTTGTGATCGTCAGATTGTTCCGTGTAATAGCTTTGACTGTGTTTCCCGTTTGTCGGGCTCTCTTTGTAGTGCCTACGCTGCATCTGTTGTTCTTCCTTTTGATCGTAATATTTCTTAGTCTTTGCGGCCTTTTTAGAATCAGTTTCATGGTTTTGGTAATATTTATCGTCTTTCCTTCCGTGTTCGGAATATTTCAGCGTCTCGTTCGAGTCTGAATACATTTTCAGTTCACTTTCATTCTCCTTGAAAGTTTTGAAAGTACTCAGCCTCTGGGGGGCGTGATCTACTGGCGATTTCGCGGACGATTTCTGTCTTTCCGAGGAGAGAGTCGCCCGAAGGTGCGGCTTTATCGGGCCATTGTTATCGCTGTCGCTTATCTCTGATAGATATGTCGTTCTGTCTCTAGATTTCTCCGAAGCTTTCGTGTTGTACTGCGCCTGTTGAGCCTGCAGCCTTCTCGATTCCAATTCCCTCTGCTTCCTCAAAGTCATGTGGTCGTCCACGATTATGCAATCGTAGGGATCTGTGCTCGAAGCTATTGAATTGCGCTCGGTATCACTGCCGCTAACCGATTCGTTATCGTACTGTTGAAGAATTTCTTTCCTCTTAACGGTTTTCACAACCAATCCTTCTCCGCTCTCATCGTCGTAAAAGCTATTTTCAAAATTTGTTTTTATTGTGCTCGAGTTAGTTATATCGGAGTTATTCGATTGGCGCTCGTTCCTGGAGTTGTATTCTTCATCCATGATTTGTTGCGGCGTCATTTTATTGTTTTTAGTAACATTCGATTCAATTCTTCCTTCTCCCCCAGTCTGAGGTTTCTTTTCATTTTTAACTGGGACATTAGCCAAAGCGCTAGAACTTTTAGATTTTTGCATTTTGTATTTTTCAACTCTATCGAGAGTTTTGTTCTCGTCCACGCTAATTTTGGGTTTATCGCGTTTTAAAGTGTTGTCGTTGCTTTCAGAGATATGCATTTGTGGTCTGTACTCGAGTGGGATATTCAAATTGTCAATATCCGTGTACATTTTCCTCTTGTACTGGGGAACAATGTCAACCAAATCTCTGTGCTTCCACAGTGCCATGCCTTCGAGAATATCCTCGGAAGATGTCCTGCCGAATTTCCAGAAGGACTTAGTCCTCTTAACTTTCTGTCCCTCTTTATCACTGCTTATCATCGAGCGTAAAATAATTTGTTGGTCATCAGTCAAGTAAGAGTTCCTGTCTCCTGGATTGCCGAAGTTTCCGTTGTTCTCCATTTGCCTCGGACGCTCGCGTTGAAGAGTCTGACTATGGCCGTTTGTTTGGCCTTCGTATCTCCTTGGACCGCTTCTAAGGTTTACAACATACATCAAACAAAAAATAAATAAAAAAAAAGAAATACGAAAGCACATAAAAAAACATAAATAAGCTAACATTCTACTAAAATTTAAATATCACGAAGGCAACATATTTGAAGAAGTAATTTCAGCGAACATTAGTTCAACAAAACAAAATAATTAGATATGTGGTCGATAGCGCGGTTGTTTCATAGCTTAAGAAAAGTAATTGATAGATAATGTTGAAGTGTGGCAACTGATACAAATACGAGTATGTTACGATGGTTGTTAATTTATATTGTATTTTTTGTTCTTCAATAGCTGCGTGGTATAAAGCAATGAGAATACTGCAATTACATTCTTAAAAAAAGTAACATACTTACTTAGAATTAACCACTCATAGAATGACGAAGTTAATGAGACAACCATTCTGAACGGTGATATTTAAAGCTACTACTCAGGGGGTTTCTTTATTTTTCTTTGTTTTTTTAATTACACGCAATGGATTTAATATTACTCGTTTCTGTCCACCGTCCTACAAGAGGATAAATTTTGTTAGTGCTTATATATAATATCATGGTACCTTATTATTTCTCAAAATATGTGTCATTCGTGATGATTGTGTACATAAAAACTAAAAAAAATATTATCAAGAAGTATGCTATTCTACTTGTAAAGGAAGCGGGAACTCTCGGTAGAAAGTAAAGTGTTTTACCTTATTGGGACTCGATTCCTGGGTGCATTCTCCTCGTCAGAGTAGTCAACTTCCGGCTGCGGCGGAGGCTCATTAGAGAACCCACTATCGTTGGAGCTGTGAAGAGACACGTTCCCAACAGCGGCCACTCCCTTAGGGATAACCCTGGCTGCCTGTCCTTGCACCCTTGCCGGGAGCGTTTGCGGCCCGAACGATTTGGGGTCGGGCACTGTGGGAAAACCCGAAGCGCTGGATGTGGAATTTTTCATGGTCGCCGACTTGGACTGGTTCGGGGCGGACGTCTGGAAGGTGGCGCTCTGCGACTGCGGGATCTTCTTCTGGGCCTGGGCCTGCGAGGGCAGGGACATGGACATCGGGACCGTGGGGG
>JAPMAF010000779.1:0-12890 GCA_026537445.1 Silvatares holzenthali
CCGTCTCTTCCTTTCCTACCTCTTCCTACCACCATTTTGCCTTACTTCACATATATTTGCTTTTTATATCAATTATTGTCCTATTATCATTATTATTTTTTCTCTTCTTGTTGATTATTTATTTATTGTTACTTCTTTTTTATTTGTTATTTCTTTTATTCTTGTATTTGGTACAATGTACTGTTAAATAAATAAATAAACAAATCTTTCCCTATCCCTTGATAACCATCTCTTCCTTTTTTACTTCTACCTACCACCCTTTTGCTTTACATATATGTATTTGCTTTTTATATTAATTATTTCCTTATTATTATTTTTTTTTCTTTTTTTTTATTTCTTTTTTCTTATACTCGTATTTGGTACATTGTACTGTTAAATAAATAAATATCAATGAAAAGATGGTTTCTTCTCTAAAGGCATAACTAGTTAGAGACATCACCAAAAAGTTGACAAAATGCTATATAATTGCTCCGAAAGGCCAAAAGTAATTCGGCACAGACAGCAGCAATAAATTCATATTTATTTATTTAACAATACAATGTACCAAATACAAAAAAAAATGTAAAGAAACAAGAAAAAATAAATAATAGTTAATATAAAATTGTTCTTTTATGTCTAATAGAAGGGTATTTACAAAATCATAAAAATTGCCCATTTTTTTATCTCTTATTACACATGAGACACCACGACACCACCATCCATCTGGGTCTGTAACATACTGTACAATTGCACATGTAAATGCTGTGTAGCAGTCGGAGGAGAGATTGAAAGCTTGGTTATTCAGTTCTATCCACGAAACATGGATAAATCCATTTCTATAATATATAATAATATTTTTATACATATATTTAAAACCTGAATAGAAAAATGCATTTTAAAAACATTTTTTTTCACTCCGGCGGGATTCGAACCCGCGACCTCCAGCGTTTGTCCAACACTTTAGTCAAGCGCCTTTAACCACTCGACCATGAGACTGATACGACCAAGAGACCGACAAAATGTACCATGTAGTTACTGTCACCATAAAGCTGATATGAGACTGATGGATCAAGATTATATGAGAAAGATCTACACCAGAGATGACTACCATATTCAATAAGCCTCAGCTATTTTGAAAAGAAGAATCTATGCGCTTGATAGAACCCAGCTTCTGAGAAACCTGCTTCACTTTGATCTCAATATTGCCATTAAGTTTGAATTTGTCCTGTAAGGTAACAAGCAAATTGACATAGTTTCCTAACTTACTAGGAATCGAATATGTAATATTCAGCATTTCAGTTAGAGGTCTCCTTAATTGATTGAAGATATTTTTAGTGATAATGTACTATACTGAAAGTATACTCAGTTAAAAAAAAATATTCAAAGTATGATTCAAGGTGAAATAATAACATATTAATGACATTGCTGAACATTTAGACGAGGCATCTTTTCTCCTGTTTGCAGATAATCTTAAAATCTTCTTGCAAATTCAAAACACCACTGACTGATTTTCTTCAACTCTAGCTTGACTCCTTACCTTCCTGGGCCTCGAAAAGTAAACTCAAATTTAGTATTGGTAAATGTAATTCCATATCTTTCACACACGCTCCTTGCACCCTAAATCATATTCTTATAGACTCTCTGGATCGGCACTCCCTCAACTCAAAATCGTTAAAGACTTGGGCACTCTGTACAATTCTCGTTTTAATTTTCATGAACATATCCTTTCCGTGCAGTGTCGTGCCAGTAAATCCCTTGGTTTTATTGTACAACATTCTCGCCTTTTAAAAAAGCCGAATGTTCTTCGCTCTCCCTATATCACTCTAGTTCTCA
Source organism: Silvatares holzenthali (assembly GCA_026537445.1). Taxonomy (NCBI): domain Eukaryota; kingdom Metazoa; phylum Arthropoda; class Insecta; order Trichoptera; family Pisuliidae; genus Silvatares; species Silvatares holzenthali. Next base: position 1,813 of record JAPMAF010000779.1, read on the forward strand.
CTACCCTCGAATACGGTTCCATTATATGGAATCCGCATGAGGCCTGCTACTGTGCATCTCTGGAACGTGTCCACAAACAATTTCTTCGTTGTCTGTATCTTCGAACATTCCGCAACTTAAAATCGTTAAAGACCTAGGCATTCTGTACGATTCCCGTTTCAATTTTCATGAACATATTCTTTCCGTGCAGTGTCGTGCCAGTAAATCCCTTGGATGTATTGTTCGACAATCTCGCCTTTTCAAAAATCCGAATGTTCCGAATCCGCATGAGCCCTGCTACTGCGCAACCTTGAAACGTGTCCACAAACAATTTCTTCGTTGTCTGTATCTTCGAACATTCGGATACTATCTCATCAATTATAATACTTTTGAATATTTCCCTTCCAGATTCCTCCTAGGCATGCTTTCTATTAATTCTCTAGAATCACGCCAATCTCTTCACCTTATGCAACATGTTATTATGTTGCTAAGAGGTAAATTTCATAATCCATCAGTACTCGCTACCTTCAGTCTGCATGCTCTAGTAAATTACCTCCGTTCTCGAAATCACGCACCTTTCCCTATCCCTCAACAAACCTTGGTGCCTGCATGCCTAGTACTAGGGCTGCGAGTCCTCTTAACAACCTTCCGAATGCCTTGGACATATTTCACGACCCATTATGGAAACATTGAGTCTCTCCGTATCATCATAACCCTTGATAACCGTCTCTTCCTTTTTTACTTCTACCTACCACCCTTTTGCTTTACTTTACATATATTTGCTTTTTATAATAATTATTGTTTATTATTTCTTTATTATCATTTATTTTTTTGTTTATTATTTATTTTTTCTTGTATTTGGCACATTGTACTGTTAAATAAAAAAAAAATTAAAAAGAAATATAATAGCTAAATTTCCCTCTCGGTCTCTGCATTTCATCACAATCTCCCAGTCCCTGCATACTTTGCCTCTTATCAATCCACTTCTGAATATATAACTGTTCTGCATGTCATTAATATCATTGATTTTGTTTCACTTTTGTCACATCATAACATTTTTATAGTATAATGTCTCATTAATAATTTAATATTCCTTTTGTCTATTATACGAGAATGATGTGAGGGATACTGATAGTTCAGTCTTTGGAAATTTAGTCACTATGGAGTATTTCATTGGAGCAATGTGTGCTCTCTATGTACGAGCATATTACAAAAATAATGATTGTGACTTTAGTGTGATGAATGTTTCGAAACCATTATCGTTTGCACAACATAAATGTATGTTTGCACAACATAAAAGTTCCAAGTGCTCAACTGAATTGGGTGCAGAAATTTGAAGAAACTGGTTCCGCTTTGAGTAAATCACGAACTGACAGACCAAGGTCATCGAGAATCGAGGAAACGGTAGAGAAAGTTCAAGTATCAATCCGCATAAATCCTGCTCTCAGTTCGGAAAAGAGCTAGTGTGGTAAATGTTCCTAGAAGTTCCTTACACCGCATTATTCATAAAGACGCATCAGTACCCTTACAACATACAGTTGGTGCAGGAATTAAAGCCATGATCATGTTCAGAGATGGAATTTCGTGAATAAAATGTTTGCATTCTTTACATCCTTTAACATTTTGTTTTTGGATGACGCACTTTAGGTGAATGCAATGGTTTTTCTTGCTTTTGTTTCAGATTCGCTGGACTCCAGTAATGACAATTCTGTTTGTTGGCATCACTGTTTTAGTGGAATAAAACAGCGATGCCAACAAACAGAATAGTCATTACTGGAGTCCAGCGAATCTGAAACAAAAGCAAAAAAAACCGTTGCATTCCTCTAAAGTGACAGTTTGGACTGCATTGTTGGAGCGCAGAATCATCGGACTGTACTTTTTTATGGATTGCAGAAACCGTACAGTAAATGTTAATTCAGAATGATAAATGGAAATGATCGATAACTTTTTCACTCCTGCTTTATAAAATTTCACTGGCTCTAAACAGAGGACTTGGTTTCAGCGAGATGGAATGACACTACACACCTCAAACATATCTTTATCAGTCGTTCGAAAATTATTTTCAAATAAATTGATATCTTGAAGAGGTGAAATCAATTGGCCGGCGCGAAGCCCGGACTTGACGCCAATGGATTATTTCCTGGGGATATCTTGAAGAGGTGAAATCAATTGGCCGGCGCGAAGCCTGGACTTGACGCCAATGGATTATTTCCTGGGGAGATACTTGAAATCCAAAATTTACAGCAACAATCCTGTCTTTGGATGAATTAAAAGAAAATATTCGCCAAGAAATGGGGACAATCACTGAAATCACGTTGCGAGCAGTGATCAGGAATTTCATTGCTCGTTTAGAAGAATGCATACTTTACACTTCTTTTGAACATTTTTTATACTTCTTTTGAAAGTGAAATTATTTATGGGACACTTGTATGTATATTTTTTTTTGTATGTATAACTACGCATATTTTTTACTACAAGTGTATATGTTTTGCTATGTATTTGTTTTATATTTTGGCTTTGTTTTTGCTTTAATTGCTTTGGTTTTGCTTTAATGTATACTTTATTCCATGGTACCATGTACTGTTAATAAATAAATAATAAAAATAACGACAAATAGTAAAGAATAAATTTGTATTTAAAAATTATAAATGTACAGAATTATTTATTGTCTTACACAAATATGGCAGCTTTAAATAAAATAAATGAAATGAATATAACAACTCACACTACCCCAACTTATAAATGCAATTAGAACACAATGACTTGTAAAATATTATCTCGATAATCTTGATTTGATGATATCATTCTAGTTTCATGACCTGGAGATAAAGATATCTAAAAAATATGAAATTTATCTGCTAAGATATTTAAAAAAAAATCCGGAAAAAAATGTATTTTTTTTATTTAAAGTGAAATGACTAGCACTGCTGCTTCTAAATGTGGCTCTGATACCGATACAATCAAATCTCTGGCATTTATTATTTATCGAAATAGAGTTAAAGATCAACAGGAGAGCAATTGGTCGAGACACAATTATCAACTGTATAATATTAAAAGCATTCCTCATCACATATTTTAAAAAAAATAGTTCGTCATTTTATCTTTTAGCAGTTAGTTATGAACTGTCGAATATTACATAACCTCACATTCGAAAGTTTCTATGGAATTGTGATAAAATCTATGATCAGACAGATGATTCATTGTTCTTCAGTGCAATTTTTGTCAAAGCCTTTTCATGTAACTTTGTTTAATTTATACTTGGAATTATTGTACTTCTCAATGACATTTCAATTTAGACTTCTGTGGTAAAATAAATTGATACATTTTCATATAGATACTTATTGAACACATATGTTTTTAAGAGGTTATTGAAACTCTGAAAATGGAAGACGGACAGCGCTAGGTAATTAAAACATGTTTAAATTCACAGAATCAAAATTGTAAATGCTACCATTTTTTACTAGTAATTTGACAATTAAAACATTGAACAGCTATTGCAAGTGTCGGCACCCTGGTAAATTTGGTTCCATATAATTAAATTTTTACTCTATTTTGATGATGGCAATAGATCTATCATTCTTCCAGTAGACACATTTACAAAACTAATGATAAGTTCTCATATATATATTAACAAAGAACAACATCCAGAATTGATCACTTTATCACCCAAAATCATAAGCAATTTGAGGAGTGTTGTACAACATGGAAAGAAATGTACATTTTAACACAAGATATGATTTTCTAAAAAATAGATAAAACGGAATGCAATTTATATAAGAAAATAATACAACTGATGTAAAATAGGATAGAAAATAATAAAACAAACATTTGGAAAATCATATTTCCACATAACATTGTGAATGAACTAACATGTAATTACACAAAGGGTATGCTTATTCATAAAATATGGCAGTCTATTAAACAGTAGAAAATAAAATGTAGCAAATACATTAAAATAATGATTAAAACATGTAACCGAAATCTTAAAAATAATACATGTCATATGTTCACCATAATCACGATGTTTTGGATCATATAATTATTTGATTGATTAATACTGACTTATACAACTTAATACTACTTTACACATATAAATTTATAAACTTTAATACACTATTTAAATGATTACTTGTAAAATCTTACAAGTATAGTATATATATATATATATAATATATGTTTAGCATCATCAACAATATGACCGTTTTGTACTGATTTATCAAAGAGCATCACTCTTTACATTATAAATTACCATTATTAAAGCTAATTAGTTGCCACCTAAATTATCGTGTTATGCTCCTATTTACAAATAAGCAAATAGCATAAATATTATATTTTGTTATCGCAGTAATAAAATGTTAAATGCATAGGTTTCCTTAAAGAGTCTTGTTCATGTTGGCTCCGTAATGTGTGTACGGTGATGTAGAATTCGCTACGTGGCTTCCATATGACGGTGCACAGTCACTGCGGCGATGATGTTATTCTTTCCGCAAGGCAACACTGTAGCTCCTGTCCCGGTTCCGATGCCGTTCCCTGGCAGATCGGCAGACAATGAAGGAGAAGGACTACTGCCAGCAGGTTCGGGAGACAAGAAAGGCTCTACTAGAGCAAAGGCCTGATGCTCCGAATCATCATGCGGAGTCATAGTAGAGTACCCATGATCTGACTCTCCGGTAGTATTCGGGCGTCGGTAGCCGGTTAGAATACGGTATGGAGAAACAGGAGCGACGGGCTCATTAGCCAATAACAACTTATCCTGATGACCTGATCTTTCGTCACGGATATCATCCTCGGAAAGACGACTCATCTGTATTCCCGAACGGGGCCACGCATCCGGAGTGGGAGCCGCGTATGGCTCTATCGTTTCCACCGCAGAGTTCTGTTTGTAGCAATATACCGCTAAAGCCAGTATAAGACAGAGCGCCACGATGCATCCGGCTATAGGTCCGACCGCAGAGTAAGCCGGGGATAGATCATCCTGGCTTACTTGACCCAAGGAGCCTCGACCGTAGGGCGTCGGTCCGCCGAGGATACCCCCGAAGCAGACGGCTTGAGCTCCGCAGAAGGGAGAAGCTAAGCTAGTATCTCCATCTCTATCCACTTGGCACCATTCGCAACCTAGAACGCCCAGGCAGGCAGATCTGCTGCCGTAAGATTCGCATTGAAAATCAAAACATGAATCCAAATGAGTGGCGAGATTATAAAAGAAATGATCCCTATTTGTATACTTTTCCGGTTGAACATCACATAGGGCTACCGGAACGGACGGAGGCCCATCGAGACATTGCTCCTCGTCAGGTAGAGAACATTCGCACGGGCATTCGCATTCACTTTGCTCCATACGATTACAGTTAAGACACAAACGGTCTACTACGCTACATGGACAAAAGGCTCCTAGATTACAGGAAGAATTTACCATTCCGACGAAGGCATTAGTTCCTCTGATAGAAGAAATTTGATATCGAGCACAATGTTCCCCGTGGACGATATTAGTTAGAATCGTATCCAAAGAAGTGTTGAATTCATAAAACCTTTGAATTGTTCCATCAGCATAATTTTTACAGTGTTGCTTTTGAACCAATTCCCTGTGGTTTAGCATGTCATTGGCTATCAACGATTCCTTATGCGTGACATGCTGTCTCTCAATGGGTCCCAACCCGGTGGGGTCAACGAGGCCAGGGTGCGAAAGGAGATATCCTCGATCATCCATGATAAAACATTTTATATCTGGCTCTGCGCAGGCTGGCAGTGAATCTAATAACATTTTATAAAGATATCCCATGGTCATATCAACCGACAATACGATGGTTGGCTTAGAACTCTCTGCGGATATGGCGGGAGCTTGGGACACCGTTATAATATATCCCGCTCCACCAACATCTAAATGCGGCGGAGTGAGAATGAGTCTTCCAGGGTTGCGAACGGCTCGTATGAACCAGGGTCTCCTATTGGGTTCTAAGTCTGATTCCAGTATTGAGCCAGGAAACATCACCATCACGCCATGAACCGATGCAGCATATCTCCGTACGATGTATTTATTGTAAGCGCCATGAATGTGTTGCCGCTTAAAATAACTGAGCATCGGATTTAATATGCCGACATCGTTTCGTATTTCAGATTTTAAACCCGGATTTGAAAGTAATCGTGTAGAATCTTTCAAGTACGCCATATAGCTTTGCATCAGCGTAATGGAGACATCTTTCCCATTTTTAATATCAAATAAATACTGAAAAGGTGATTGAAAACTCGACGGACTAAGGTACAGAGTTCCTTTATGGATGGAAGACACTTGTTGAAAATGACGACACAGTGGCGCTTGAGCAGGCGGCAGCAGGTCCATGCGATGTAGCTGTAATTCGCGAGCCACTCCTCCGGCGAGTAAGAAGTTTCGGCCGCCTTGTGCAGAATTTTCCGATACCACACATACAATATAAACACGTTGCACCCATTTCCACGTAAAAACACTAACGTCCGATCCATTTCTGACGCTTACCGAACCGCTCGAATTCTGTAGCATATTAGGTTTGACTAATATATCGAACTGTTCGAGAGGTTCCAAATAAGATATATCTACTAATTTAGGTTTTGCGATAATGGTTTCTGGACGCGGATAAGTGGAGTGAGCGATTACGTTTCCAGAAAAATCTATTATAAAAGCTCTACGTTTCCTGGAAAATGAATTAAAATAAATTACATCTTCAGCTAGATCTAGCAGATACAAGTCCAGAATCAGCAGACCGAGAGGGTGCACGGGCAGCACCAGCGGCAGCAGCAGGTCCCGCTGCAACGGCTCCCAGTGAGGGGCGGAGGCTTGCAGGTCGTCCAGTTCCGGAGACAAGGGAAGCCTCAACAGGAGCTGGGACGCTACGGGCCCCGCCATGGATGTGTTGTTTAACCGAATAATCATTTCCTCGCAGAACATTTCTTCGCCTTTGCAGCGCTTTGGTGGAATCATATCGTTCGATAGCAAAGTGTTTTCCATATCACTATCCACCTGCACATCTACCGCACTGAACACCACATTACGTCCCAAAAATTTCTCTGTTCGTTTAATAACTTCCGAGATCTCATTCATCTCGGATGCTAAATAACGCACTCTCCCTATGTACACGACAGTCAAGTTCTGTTCGACATTCAAAAGTGTCAATACATCCATAGCCTTTTCGAAGGCACTCGTCAAATTGGGATAACCTTGGTTGATTTCAACGTTATTTAAGATTTTCATCAAGAGTTCTTTATTTTTATCAGTAGCTAGCCCGATGGGCGATGTTTGGTTTTGGCATTTTCCATAGAGAGGATGAGGAGTGGTGCTCCCGACAGAGATGAGCCCCACAGAGTCTCGGGGTTGCAGCAGACCGAGCAGCTCCCGCAGCAGGGCCGAGGCGGCCAGGTGCCCTCTGGCCGGGGCGGGTCTCGCCGAGTCCAGAAGTACGAGAACCGATTTCGGTTGCGGCTGCAAATGACGATGAAACAATTTTCTGAAGTTGGTTCTGCCGGAGCCGGAGCCCGCCCCGCAAGACTGATCAGTGGCCGCATCTTTTATAGAAAGGAAATACTGTCTCTTAACTTTTAAATTAAATTTTTTCACTGCGTTCTTTATATACGATTTGTAATTACTTTTTGGAATGTTAAGAGTCACTTTTTCACTATTAATTTTGATGTCCCTTAGATGTGATTTTTTAAAGGACTGCAAAGGGCACGGATAAGTGAAAGATTCTACATTGGAGTCGTTGAAAAGATTTCTTCGCATCTCTTGCAGTATTTGCGTTGCGGTGTTAACTTTAGCCGATACCCGTTCCGAAATGGTGAGAGCCAAATCTTCGTCGGTCACGATTCGCGAACTGGGATGAAGAGAACGAAGAATCTTCTCCAAAGTCGTCATTCCCAGTTCCTCTGTGCTCGCTTCCTTGAACTTGACAGCCAGTAGTGCCGCGGCATTGCCCGTCATGCGTTTATAGTAAACGTTGTTTGTGGATTCGCTCGTGTTCGATCCGCCGGCCACTTCTTGCGTTTTAGAATCATCTTGCGCCTGCACTTGTGTATATCCGAATAGGAATACACAAGCGTAAACCACCCAAAGAATTCTTCTTAAAAGGCGATCCATCGGTAATTAAGTAATCCACCAGTTATGAACATCGCGTATTAGTTTTTAAAGTGACACAAACCATTTCGAGACGGTTTATTACCGTTTAAGATTTATATGAAACCGTTTGGAGTAGTAAAACATCGCAAAATATACTATAAATAAAGCAAACAATCAACTTCGCAACCCACTAACTTTTATCTGTCAAGCGAAACCGTGCTTCCATAGAATTGTATTATGAACTAGATAGAAAATATCAAAATATACCAAAGACATATCCATAAACAAATATGTTTTAAATTGACTTTATGGCTATAATGGGAATCTACTTATTTTTATTTAGAAGGATGTGGTTTTAATATTATAGGAATGTTCTTAGTCATTACTTGGTCAAATTAGCAAACTAAGAGATGGAGGATTGTTTATAAACTAACCCGTTCAAAGAATATTAAATCTGGGAAAATATTTCTATATAAGATTAATAAAAGAAGCATCCCCCTCGTACGCATGCTTTATGAGCACTCTAAAGGGTATTTTTGTCAAAGGATCGTAGTTGTCCAGTAGTTTAGTGCAATATTAATCCTCACGTTACTCACATATCTCATTTTTGCTTTTATTTTTTCCCTGCTTTTCCATTTCCCATTTTTTATTTTACATTCAGTCCCAACTCCCTATTTTGTTAATATTTTTGTTTTCCTCCTACATGTTGTTATAGCTGTGGTTTTTTGGTTGTTGATTGAGAATAATATCGCTGAATTATAACTAACGTGTACTGCGATTACTTAAACGTGAATATTTTATAGGGTTAGCTGGTGAGATTGTTTCGTGGTAATAAACACATGCTTGTACTTCTAATTTGTACATTGAGGATTTTAATTTAAAATGATCAACGCACCTGCAGTAAGAACCTTTATTTCAAGAGACACAACAGTCAAGACAATTTTTAGTTTAAGAATAAATGTTTGACCCAGTAATTTTTTTTTATCGCTCCAGTTGATTAATTCATTCAAGTAATTAAATATCGTTATGTTCAATACAATACAATATAATACAACAGCACACCGCTTCCCCGAAGGGGTAGGCAGAGAGGATCGAGTGCCACACAACTCTATCCTGGCATCCATCTCTTGCTTCATCCACATTCATTCTTTCTCATGCATACTATGCAATATTATGACTACGAACAGAGCCATTGATTAGAATTTGGTTAATTTGTTCATGCAACGATTTCCTCTGTCGTATATCTTCTATATTCGAATAATTTTTCGAACTAATCTCTCTGTATCCATTCGTTTACTACACATTCTTTTAAGAGATCTCATCTCAAAAGAATTTATTCTATTTTCATTCCTTCTCTGCCTTGTCCACGCTTCACTTCCGTACATCAAAGTTGGCACCAATACTCCGTTATGCACTGCCATCCGACCACTTTTGGTTAATTTTTTGTTTATACAATCTTTTTTATTTTAAATATCGCAGTAGAAAGAAACAATGATATAAACGTTTATCGTGACGAATTCGTTCCAGTCTATGATTTTGTCTGCCTCGTTCATTCTCGTTATATATTTGTGCGGGTAATTAAATTTATATTGAAACCTGTGAATAAAAAACGATTCGAGTCGTCTTCAAGATTTGTCGGTCAACTGGACTTAAATGACAAATCGTGGAAACCTGCTTTAAGCTTAAGTTTTTTGTATGCACTAAGTTGTGTCATAAAATTTCCAATTAGCGAATGATTAGTAATCGGTTAGAAATACTTAATTTAATAATTATAGCAAAATATCGAAGTTATACTTTACCATTCAACGAACCATTGAAAACAGATTATTAAAATAATAATCGATACAGCAATATAATGTAGCGATTGGTGACAATTACGACATTATTTTACGTGCATTAGAGTTGATCGGCTGGAAGAAAAAATCATGCTCAAGCAAATCTAAAGGGTCTTTCAATTTGGTCTAGTGAATTAAGGGTATGATTATATTGCGTGGCGGCGACGTGAGCTGGCCACTGGGTCATGCGATTTAACACCTTTAGATTTCTTTTATTGGAGCTACTTTCAATTACAGGTCTATGCGAATAAATTCCAAACAATTATGTCCTCCGATCGCCGTCCAACGAATTCAGCCAGATTTTTGCGAAAAAAACATTGAAAATTGGACCTTCCGATTAAGTGCCACCAAGCAAAACCGCGGCTGATATTTGAACGACTTTATATTAAATACTTGATGCTTTCGAATAAACTTAAAAATAAAAAAATAACTGTCTGGATATATTACACACAACTTGTCTTATTCAAATTAAAATTCGAGCTCCCATTGAAAGATTTTTTATATCCGACCGATTCTTTATTGACCGCGCGCGTTTAGTCTTAGAATACTGTAAAAAGAAATAGATTTTTTTGCAATTGGCGTCGGAATCTAATATTTACTTGTTATATTAGCATAGTATATCGCTTGCATCAACTTTTCTTAAGAGCCGACTCTAAAACACTGCCTAAATTACAATGTTTATACTCATATACGTACAAGTAAGTACCTCTAAGTTAAATCAACAGCCAAATATTTACCATGTTGAATCGCTTACCTGGAGGCATCTTTACGTGAACCTTGACGGGGAAACAAAGATATACGACACAACATTTTTAATCAAAAAATCTTTAGGGTATATTACATAATGTATAGTTTAGACAATACTGAAAGTGAGCTATTATTAAGAAACCTATATTTCACTTTTTTTCAATCATAACAAAGGATAACTTTCAGATATCACCATGAAATCTTAAAATACCTGTTACGTAGGTACATACTCACCTTAGTAATTATTTGACCTTCTCGATATCGCGCATGTTCACAAATGCCATTGTAATGTATACATCATTAATATCTTTCTCCACACCCTCCTATAATTATTGTTTATTCATATATGACTGAATGTAACCTCGCAAGTCAAAGACTTTTGGGTAGTCATGTCGTGTTGTGACATTTTGTTTGCCAACGTTTCGGACCACATTGCA
>JAPMAF010000780.1:0-12890 GCA_026537445.1 Silvatares holzenthali
AATAATCGCAGAGCATGCATGAGGAGGTGTATGAATGTGGAAGAACCAAGAGATGTATGTCAGGATAGAATGGTCTGACGCTCGATGCTCTCTGCCTACCCCTTCAGGGAAACGGCTTGATGAAATAATAATAATAATTATAATAATTAAAATTTAAGTAGAATTTTTAAAAAAATATTTGACACGTATATATTCTCGTCATGAGTAAGAGTTATTTGCTTCGTAGCGTCTGTCGTTATAGCTACAAACAGGCCACGCTGTTGTATTCATAAAATTCTATTTTATTTCTTCGTCTTAGCCATTACTTATTAAATAAATTCAACATGCGTCGACCAAAGACTGGCCATGTCTATGAATGTCTTTGAAGAAGATGTTATGAACAAAAATTTTATTTTAATTATCAATTGTATTTTCGAATAGTTTCGAAAAAGTAATTTGATATTCCGGATCGAAAAATAATTGATATTTCAAAAATAAAAATGTATATAATTATTTTTTAAAAGTATTCGTAAACATGATCAGTCTATGGTCGAAACGCTTTGAATTTTTCAAATAAATAGTGGTTAAGACAAAAATACATAGATTTTTATTAACAATGGAGAACCACAAAGCACGATTGTGTTTGAACATCTTGTCAATATTTTCGACACTAGCCTAAATTTTTTTTTGTTCGACTTAACGCCTAGTATTCAAATAAAATTGTTTTACTCGTTATCCGAACACGATAGCAACTGGGAAGGAACTCTCTTTTCCATGGCCTTGCACCTAAGGTGCGGAACGGAGCTATTAGCAAAGGTAGCGCATTCTTAAAATATATAAAGTAATAGTCATCGAAGAAAGAACGAGTTATTCTCTGAAAGACAGAGTTAACTAGAGACAATAGTTAGTATTAATTAGGGATGTTAATGAAAGAGGGTCCATAGGTAGAGTAACCAGGTGAAGGTGAAAGGTCGTCGGTCTTACAAGAATAAACCAGTATCTTTAGTCATTATATATTTATTTATACACATTTACGGCTAAAAAGCCATTAAGAAATTACAAAACAAATACAAATACAATGCTGTATAAAAAACCACAACATAAAAATACAGATCAAGTTTACGAACACATTCAAAATGAAAATCATTAAATATCAAACTACATTATTGATGATAATGATGCAAAAATATGATGGGGTGAATACCCTTTCCTTAGTTTAACATATTTCCGGGTTTGTACGCATATTGACCTCTAAAATTGGATAAAAAAACGAAAAATTCATTAAGGGTCTCTATAGCGTACCTACGTACCTACTCGTGCACCCTATAGACAGATGGCCTGAAATTCGCTACGACACGTCAGAGCCTCAAACGAATGTTGTTATATTTTTTCCTTACGTTTTTTTAATGCCTGTTTATACCACTAGTGTATGATAAACCGATTTGACGGCTTCTTTTAACTAAATACGTGTATAATAAATCTTTCATTATTTAGCAATACAAATAAAAAAATTATATCTCTTTAAGAGGAATAAGTTTATAACCATTTGACGGTGCTAACCAATATACCATTCAGCCAAGGATCCATTGGAAACCGAACCACCGGAGAAGGCGACTTTGAAAACATACTCCTGTTTGCCCTGTTTGGGTTACTTCGACATATTTGAAGATTCAGGCTGCAGACAGTACTGCACATTCAGGCAGGAGTATATAGACGAGATGGCGGCGGATAAACCAATAAGGGCCAACGTGCTTCCATGTCTTCCACGACGATGCTGCTTTGGCGTCAGGTAGCAACCGATCGTTAAACAAAAAGCTAAAATTATGTACATTAAGTAAAATCCGGAACATACAGTTCTGGCGCTTGTAGACTCAGAGATTCGACCCCGAGTAGATGGAAAAGGAAAAGACAAAGACGAAGACAAATAAAATTATAATGATACATTCAAATGTGTGTATCTGAGAAACCAATAAAATCTGTAAGACAGCTGAAACCAGTAAGGCTTTTCCATAACTCAGAAATATGAGTCGAAAAAATACATTTGCAAAAACTACATGTCATCAATATGAGAATGCTGAAGTGAACAACTTTAACAACACGTATAAAATAAGTAATTTAAAATAACGCCAACACCAATCAAATCAAAGTAGACCAGTCTCCGATAGTCATTGAGAAGAAATGATGTCCACATTGTATAAGATATACTTCATTGTAAAAAAATACTATGGGACTGTTCACAAGCAACTTGAAAGTCGAACGTTGAGAATGAACTTTCAGCGCCCTTGAGGTGATATTCTGACGAAAATGAGAAACTTACATAAAATATATTGCGTGGTTAAAGACCAAGAAAATAAAATAAATAAGACACAAATTTTAAATTAAAAATGTTTATAAAAATAAATTTGTCACAATTCGGTAACTCTGTGATTCTCCATTATTAATAAAATACATTTTTACAACCACATATATTTAATAAAATTCAATTAATTTCCTTCATTCTCTAATCATTTTCAAGAATTTCTTTGAATGCACAAAAAAAATTGAAATGGTCAGTAATGTATGGAGAATAATCATCTTGAATATTGTTAAATATATATGGTTGTGACAAAGAAAAAAAACAAAAAAAATATTTTAAAACGATGTGTAAATTTAAAGTAATATACTACCGTTCAATATTTTCCGCGAAAAATCAATATGTCCGTGTTTTAAAATAATTCAACCAAGACGTATTTCTAAAATGGTAGAATCGTAAGTTTTTACACAGAACATTCATCTACCGGCATACATATATACGTCATACATATATATATACCGCCATACACTTACGTGAACACCTTTCGCCATTTACCCAATAACCTAACCACAATCAAGAGTACAAAAAACATACAGATGTTCGTCAAGAAGATGATTCCGTTTCAAATGGATACGGGGATAAATCTCCCTTTGTCTTTGTGAAGAAATTTGATACCGAGTGCCAGCTGTTAAATCCAACTAACGTCTTGTTTCAACGAATAAAACCGACCGCTATGTGTCCCAACAAGAATATTTGAATTGTAGCGTATTTGAAGAGAAAATTTCAATCTATTACTTACGATATTAATATATTTTCTTTACACAGTATTTCATTTAAACGTAGATGTTTTCTCACCTAATATATAAATGCAATATAGCATATATTCCATAAAATAACGCAGTGGTTCTCAATTGTCATCTGTACAACTCCAATGATACCAGTCCTCACACTTCAAAGTTACATCCAGAACATATTTTAAATTTGAAAGTCCGCGACTAGTATTAAGCACTTGTGAATAAATAACTATTTTGACCGGGTGGTCTAGGTTAGTCTAGGGGTTGGGATAAGTGGTTAAAGCGCTGAAGGAATGCTGGAAGTCACCGGTTCTAATCCTGCCGGAGTGTAGAAAAAAACTAAAATGTATTATATGTAGGTAAGAAAAAAATATTAAAATAAACGTAAATTGCAAAAAAAAATGCATTAGAAAAGAAAATAAACGTAAATTGCAAAAAAAAATGCATACATTCACTCTGAGCTGGCAAAGAATGGTAGATCTTGCACCACTCAGGAGCAATACCAGGGTTCACTATTATACATCAAGTGAAATGAATTTATCTATGTTTCTTGTCTTGAACTAGGTTTTCTTCTCTCATCCTACTACTACATAGCATTTAATTGTCTATTTGCACTTAATGTTACAGGTTCAAACGGATAATAGTATCATAGTCTCATGTGTAGAATAACACAACTATAATTAAAAACTCATAGAGGGTGACCGCATATTAGAAAATAAGTAATTCCCATTTAAACAGCATGAGTTATGAAACTTGTTTTATATATTATATATTTTATTCAAAAACGTAGACTCCTAAAGTAGCATTTAACTAATAAAATTTCATCCTATAAGGTGATACACTTCTGGAAATAGTGATTTAGGTACTCTATTAACTAGTTAACACAATTCTATTTTATTTGCGTAGTCTTTAACCGCAATATATTATTTAATTAATCCAACATCCAACTAGTTTTGACTAGTCAGATAGTCATGATCATGATATCAAATCATATTATACCAAACAAAAAAATACAAGAGATGTATAAATGAAGTTCTCAAATTAAATAAGAATACACTAAAGACTTTGGCAATACAGATCAACAATACAAAATAAAGACGTCCAAATGACGGCATCCATCTTATGGTGTCAGTCAATACAAAAGGAATCTAAACAATTCAAAGTAAATTGTTTGACAATTGCACAGAATGAGATCAAGTTGTCCTTTGTCACGCCTTGAATCAAACCCGAATCTGTATAATAAATTGTGCGAAATGCGGGTGCGTACCTTTTACCATTTAATACGTCTCTTAAACGATGGATTGCCCATCTTTGAGACCTTAACTTGACCTCAATCGCATTGTGTAATCGGGATCTAAGAGGCGCGTGTCTAAGCTTTTTTTCAGTGAGTCTGGCCCACCTTTGACGGATTCGAATCGATCATCCCTTTGTTGCCTGGCTGAAACAGGAGGATTGCTGCTACCTGAATGGGTGTAAGGATGTTTTATTTGTGTTACAGGGTATACTTTCCGCCCTCGGTGGGCTTTTAAGGGCGATTTAATAAGTTTAATGTAAACAGCATGTGGTATTGTATACTGTACGTTGAATGAATCGTAATCTTGTAGTTCTGATATTTGATGAATCGGATTGGAAAAAATCTACAGTAGTTTAAAATGCATTGGTTTAAAGTGCGGAAGTGAAGTTTGGACATGGTAGAAAAAGAATGAATGCAGAATAAATGCTGTTGAATTGAGCTCACTTAGAATAATGTATGGCAAAACAGTATATGCCAGAGTAAGGAATTCAGATATAAGAAAAGAATATATAGCGGGTGCTAACGTTACAACCATAAATAATAAAAAATCATTGACATGGTTTGGACATATAAGGCGAATGGGATACTGAACGATTAAAACTGAAAATTTATGATGCGAATGTAGAAGGTAAGATATAGTGGAGCCGTCCAAGAAAATCATAGCATGATCAGATCAATCAAATTCTAATATATAAGTATGTCAGGATACAATGGTTTGGTGCAAAATTCTCTGCCTACACCTTCGGGTAAACGACATGATTGTTTATTGTATTGAATTATAGTTTAAAATTGAGTTTACCATTATGATCATCAGATGTGATCATTAATTGTCGGTTCCTCGAGACTAAAATATTGATTTGTTCTTGGAGGAATAATTAAATGATGCATTAAACGCAATAAATTGTGATTCATACATAAGCTGATAAGGATTACCTTAAAATCCATTTCGTGTTGGTTTCATTCAATAGCCTATTTTTAACGAAATTAACTAAACCGGAAGTTTAACCAGCAACTGATGTATAGAATGTCATCCTACCCGAAGCGATGGGCAATATATTCAGCACGTTTGAGCCGAGTCAATCCATTACGGCCACCACGCACAACAAGTTAGATTAGACGAATTCTTGGCTAACCGCTACTTGAAGTTTGCTCAAGAATCTAATGGACTTTTGTGGTTTCATCCATTGCACGGATAACTACTTCAACTCCGAACTAATTACTTGTAAGAGATTGGCGATAAATTATTGCGATATGCATGAAATGGTTTACTAATTTAAAGATGTAACAAAAATCAAAGAATTTATTTATATATTCTATATTTCTATATTTTTTAGAGTTCTGTTATACATTCTATATTATATATTCTATCTTCGACCTACTTCCCATAAGAAATTTTAGTACGTACACTTAGTATGTAAATTTTAGTTTGTTTTATTTTAGTACTTATGAAATCATTAGAAATTTTCTTAGCTATATCGTAGATATAAATCTTTGAATAAGTTTATCACTTCTATAATTGTATTAATTAAATAATCTATATTATGAATAAATCGAACTGAGAAAACAATATTTTATATTAATTGTTTAATTAATATAGTTCAAAAATAGTTCATCAATGGAGATGTGAAATGTTATTTTTATTTAGTAATTAGTTTGTTGGAATTTATTATAATAAAACAAACTTTATATTTATTATATAATAATACCATTTATTGTAAAGACTTCAACGCACTTCGAGTCCTTTGCGGGAAAGAATCGAAACGCGTCGAACTCTTTAAAATAAATAAGTGGTATTAGACAACGAAAAATAAAGTTATTTTTTAGATGTATGATTATTTTTTCAATGTAAATCGTTCTTTAGTTGTAGAAACAATTGCAGAAAGTTCTATTTTTAGTAGAAACCACATACCTTTGCGCCAGTCACGTAGATTGGGAATGTTACCTGGTAGACTGGTCAATGTCCGATTTTCGGCTATATCCCGAAAGAGCACCATAGGAAAGCCGTGCTACTCGAAGTTGTTTAGTATGATTTATTTTAAATGTCCTGACAAATAAATCAATTAGTTGTAGGCGTATCTGCACAGTATTAACGTCCCAAAATTTGCGATTTATAAATTGATAAGATAAGACATGATTCCAAATGGAGCTTAATTTTATGATTATGTAATCTCTAATTTTGTGTGAGTATCATATTTCAATAGTTATCTCTTTGCTTACTATCATACATTTTGAAAGAATAATCCATTGAGTAGCCATATGGAGATCGTGTGCGATGTATGCTTTACTCTCCAATGTAGGAAATCATCAAACGTGCAATGATGGCCGAACAAACCGGAAATAAGAGTCGCTATGACAGGACAGTATGGGGGAACGGAAGAATCAAGGGGATGGTGAAGAAGATTTCGAAGGGGAAATAAAGCCGGTATTGCCCCTAACACTAACCGTATAGTACACCCAACATACTGGCATAATACTCGCACACCACCAGGTGGCATATGCGTCTGCAACTCTACAATGGGTGACCAGAAATACTATGTCAAGTAATATCAACATATAAATAATTAAAAATTATAGTTTGGATATTATATGAGTACGGTAACTGGGTGGACGAACTAAATACTAATCGATAAGGCTGCACATGCGAACTTTTGAGGATTTCTCGTTTATGATGAAATGTGAATAAGCTCAAACTGCACGGCGTATAATATTGAATAAAATTCGGAAAGTTGCAATATGTACCATCATTTTTGTTAATTAAGGCAGTGAGAACTACGGGAAATTCAGTCAAAGAAACCAGACTCTCATAATACGGTCACGTAATGTGAAGATGACTACGTTGTAAAACACTCTCAGAAGAGAAAATATTGTCTTATGCAATAAGGTAGGCACCATTAAAAAGTTAACAACAAATATATAAAGAGAACGAACCAAAATAGACTACTTTGGCGCATACATACTGAGAGAGCCGAAACCAAATAGATGGGATAAGACAACAAAAAAGAAGGAATACGTTGATAACTATAATTCTTAATACATTTTACCATACACTCGTATGAGCCATGATTTTTTGGCACTTACAATATTAAATTTTATCCTCGACATTCGCGACCAACAGATTCGCAAATCAAAGACTTTTGGGTTTTATGTCAATCTACAGATGGATCGCGGTTTAATGTAGGGATCTCTCCACTCTGAATTGTATGATTTCTCAACCGTATATTTGTTATGTGAGTTTTTATGTCGGGTTTTGAAATTTTGTTTGTTAACGTTTCGGACCACAATCCATAATCCTTCTTCAGTGCGAGTTTGCATATGTGAAAATTACGCAGAAACGTTTAGTATACAAAATATCAAAACACGACATAACAATGCACTTAATTCATGGATTATAAATTTAATTTGTTTAGAAAAAAATGGAATCGAGGCAACTACGAGTATTCATTTAACGATATAATTGTTTATTTCGTAATTCATCTTTTTCTTTCCAAATTTTCATTTTATTATTTAAAATAATATCATTATCATCCATAACCAATGGAAGAGATTTTTTTTACAGAAAATTTTAACAAATCTACTACTATATTATTACTATGAAATTAATGTTAGAGTTTTTATTAAAAATTCAAATAAGTAATAAAATTTACTGACATTTTGAATCCAACGCAACAGTTGTGTTTGAAGTATTCGCATAATGTGTGTAAAATCATACTCATTGCATTATTCAGTAACAATGTTTTGCGAATAATCAACCACCCGTTAATTCCAAAATGTAAGCACAATGGTGTAAACTTTTTATTGCGGACTACCTTCGGGTGGCATTAATAAGTTTGCCTCAAATATTCCCCCTCGGTCAAAGAGTCAGAAAAATTATGTATTTTTTATTCTTAGCCCAGGAGTATGGCCCGCCTACAAGGGGATGGGGATTGTCGGTGGCCTATTGCATAACTGTCAGCCCATATGATCTTTACCGGCAACCCCTAAGTTGAACTAAATGATTATTACGAGTGCATTCAGACCCTCAAAATGTTCAACATCATTAATATTTCGTACGAAATTAACGATATTTTCAAGACAAATTGTTCGGCAATAATCATTTGTATGTAATTGCCATTGCTAAGAGGTAGAAATAAGGATAACGACAGGATAGAAATATTTCACTTGAACATGGATACATTATTGGGGTAATATTATACTATAGTTGGCTTACATATCGCAGCATATAGAAGACTTTACTGAAATACTACAAATATTTTAGCAGGTTTGATTATGGCAAAAGTAATATTTAAAAAAAAAATAAAATTCATAAAAATGTACATATACTCAGTCTGAGCTGGCATTGAAGTAGATCCTATATCACTACAGTATACAATACAATACACTATCACGCAGTTTCCCCGAAGAGGTAGGCAGAGAGGATCGAGCACCACAAAACTCTATCCCGAGTATCCCAATACTCTATATATCTCTTGCTTCATCCACATACATCTCCTCATATATATCTGCGATTATTACGACTACGAACAGAGCCATCAGTTAGAATCATCTGTTGATGCCACGATTCCTTGGCCGCCCCTCTGTCGCATACCTTCTACATTCGAATCGTAAACTTTTTCGTACTAATCTCTCGGTATCCATTCGTTCAACATGCCCAAACTATCTCAAGGATTTTCTCTTCATTTCATCATAAATAATAATAAAACCATTTATCCATGTTTCGAAACCAGATCTGAATAATCAAACATTATTTACAAACACACAGATTACGAATCTAGACACATAGTGGTTTTATGGTGCCTCTTGCGTGATATAACATTGAAAAAATTCACGTAGATAAATAGATTCACGTTAAAACGTTTCCAATAATATATAGGTTCTGATGCGTTTCCATATTTGTTTTCACAAACATCTTTGTTAAAAATATCCATAAAAATCATCGATCAACTTAACTTTTATACTAGAATACTATTTACGGGGACTGATACTTTATTATGAAGTAAAAAATCGTACATTAAAGAAATCGATTTAAAATTTAAGCCTGTTTACTCTCTAGCGTAACGGGTTCTAAATTAAAAAAAGATGAAGGGATCTGAGACAATATTGACATAAAAAAATATAAAATTATAAGACCCACGGAGCAATATTTAAGAAAAGCATTTTAACAACAATCTAAACAAACAGGAAATCCTCAGAAGTCTAAAAGACAGTAAATATTTTACTGAGTAAACAAGAACACGATCTTAACAATACTGGAATGACATCTGGACACTTAATTTTTTTAAATTTTTCTTATGCGTTATATTTAGACTTACAAACTCTCACTACTTAAAATCTGGTAAATGACAGGTGTCAATTAATTCTCAGTACACCGACAGCAAAAACCCATAACCTTCAAATAAGTGACAATCTAATGCTGGCACCGTCAGTAACTTTATTGGGAAGAATAAGACCTCGTATGACGGATAACCTTAGGTGAAGCTCCTCGAGTTCAACTAACCAACGTTGTTGCCCAGTTGGTAACAGGATATACCACTACACTATGTTTTCTATGATAACGGAAAAGTAATTACGAAGAGAAGTATCATTAGCTAACTTCTATATAATTATTTCTTATAGTATAATTATACAATATTTTGTCAATATAATTGCAAAAAATCAACACAATTGAGGTTCTATCACAGATGTAGAATCAGGTCTAATGAAAAGAAATGTGTTTTTAACGATCGATTTATATACAAACCGTCAGTTCGGTTTGTATATAAATCATCAAATTTGAAGTACACAGAACTGTCGCTGCAGTGTTCGAACATAAATAAAAATTTTATTCACGCATATTATTTTCTTTTTAAAAAAGAAGTACGTTAATGCAAATACAAAAGTAATTAAACTCGTTTTTATATTGAATTTATCTGGCAAGAGTAGCGAAATAACACATGCAATTTCAAGATAACGTAATAATTTATTTTACTATGACATTAAATGTGAAAGTCTTTTGATACATTAAATACGAGACAGCACTATATAAATCATCTAATTAATTAATACAAAATTTATTGCAAATACAAATATTTTGTTTAGAGAAGGTAGTAGCTGCACTCTTAATTTTGCAGTTACCACAACGCATAGATCCGTCGCTGATAATCGCAAAATCAAGAAAATATGAATTTTTATTTACGACAAAAATAAAATAGAATTGAAAGAAAATATTAGTTGTAAACAAAGATGTTGAATACAATTTTATAAGATATTGAAAACCACAAAGTAACCGAAATAAAAGTAAAATTGAAATTTAAAATACTCTAATTATTTTCTATCCCTTTCAAAATTATTAAAGCACGGCACACTCCACGATCATGTGCGATTCTTATATATGACCGGTATCATAAAAGAGAGTAATGATGCGACAGACAAATACTTCAAACGATGTACGAGTAGATACCAAATCGATCATAACCGGATTCGGGAAAGATGCCCAGCGTAATCGACAGCTGCACTCTCAGATGTATTATTTGTATGTTAATACTTTATACACTTAACACACTTTCACTCACCCTTCTCTTTTCTGTACACTTTACCCTTCATTGTTGCTATTCCCTTATCCCTTACCCCCACTGCGGTGACTTAAGTTTTTGCACAGAATTGGGACAGATGTTCCCGATTGTTTGCAAGATGCAGCGGTAATTATTCGGCATAATAAAACCCATACTCCTTTCTGTCAACAACTCCGAACCACTTTTGTTAAACTCTGAGATAAACATATGGTCATATTACAACAAATTAGTCATAGAAGCGAGTTACAAAAAATCTCAAAGTTTTCTAAACCCGATCGAGAATACCCTACCGTGTAATATCAGCTACTTATATATAATATTTTAATTAGGATAGAGATCTGTTAGAAAATTCGTATTTAGGGAATCTCTTGAAATCAATGTCACATCTTATTTCAATTTAGTTACTATCAATACATTTGGACTATTTAGAAGCTTTCGTATCATTTCTTCAGTTGATTATTCTACAAAAGCAACAGTATAGTCTCCAGTACCTCGACAAAATACATTCAGATATTTCCTTGTAATTCCTTAACATTTTTAAAATAGAGCTAAGCACATACGTTCATCCAAAATATAGCTACTTCTTACAAGTAAAAATGATAAGTCTCTTATAAAAGTGTCTGTAGTTTTTAGAAGAGTGACGAAAAACTAAAAGAATTCATTGTCACTAACTTTGAAGTAATCGTTCATCTTTGATATAGTACTACTCAAATTTTTCTATTTCTTTTCCTTGAGTTAAGGTTATGTTGAGATATATTGTGCAAATTAGGATATGCAGTCGGATTGTGTTAAAAAGCAATGAAAAATTATTGTACCTACTGTACTATCTTTCTTTGTCTTCGAATAGTTTATATTCTGCACGAATCTAATTTTTCGATAATTCATTCAAGTTTAATTTATGTATTCTTAAAATCATTTATAGGGAAAATGTAAAATTTTATTTCAAAGTTATATAGATTTTTATCAAATTTTGCACTTCGCAATGTGAACTTTATCCACTAAATATTTGTAATAATTTAAATTTTCTTGTAATTTAATTTATAATTGGCTCGTTTTAAATTATTTCAAAGTAAACTATAAAGAATTCGTCAATGTTTTTAACAGTTATGTATTCACAAGTTTTTGGTACTTTTGATAATTCTTTATGAATGCACTGTTGATTTTTAAAGGTTTTGTTGTTAGTATGAACATATACAAATAACAGTCTTTGTTTTTTTTTAAATTCATATTAATTATTAAAAATACTTATATAGCAGTGTGTCTTTTGAACGATACTCGTTCAGTGCAGTGTGCATTTGGTGTACTGCATACATAATTATTTACAAATGTGTATGGAGAACTTTATATACAAATGAGGCGCGTGCCTTGCACCCCTCAGAATGAAGCTGGCTCCAGTACAAAGGTGTCTGTACTTAAAATATCATGCTTTTGTGATACAAAGGAACTCAACGTTGATGGCTGTCCTAAAACTTAACTCACTATTCAGCTAAGGTGTGTTTTAATACAACATCGTTTTTCAAAATCGGTTTATAGTTATTACTACTCCAACACTATGGAAAATTATTTTACCAATGAATTAGTTTAAATATAATAAAATAATAAATTATATTAAATTAAATTAAAAAAAAAATTGTATATGTAGACTATTCCAAAAAGATATGACAATTTTTCATTAAAATGTCTAACGACAATATGATATTAAAGGGTCAAGGATTTTTTTAAACACGATATATTTTTAACTGTCGAATAAGTGTACTATAATTTTTAATATCGTTTGCCGTTTTTAAAAATATAATGCATCAATTCGGTATATAATAATATCTCATGATTGAAAAATCAACCGTAAACGATCTATCTGTTTGTTAAATTTGGGTTGAAGATAATTGCATATGTTAGATATCAATAATTTTTTTTATATCCTAACCATTCGCTTACATCAATTATTACTGTTTCACGTATAAGTTTACCTACTGAAATATATA
>JAPMAF010000781.1:0-12885 GCA_026537445.1 Silvatares holzenthali
ATATCGAATCTTTCATGCATTCGATGATATCGAATCTTTCATGCATTTCTCTTCTCTATGAATTATCACTTCTCTGTGAATCAGATTTTGTCATTCTTTAAAATATAAGAAAATCCATTCTCGTTTGTGATCATCCCAAATCACTCTAGATGTTCTACTACCTGAATCTTTTCTCTAATCCGAGCATATCTTTTCTATCTGTCAGAGTATCCTGTTTATTACAACTCTCTTGAAGCTTCCACTATCTTGGCATTCATTTAAATGAGTATCCACGAATCTGCACCATACACACAGCAAGATTATTGATACATCTGTTTCTATCTATATCATATACAGGTTAATCATATTTGGCTTGGAGTATATTGAATGTTTCTCTCTACTTGTAAACAATAAAAATTGCATTTATTACATGAGCAGTGTATGAAATATCTGAGATGTAAATATTTATCATTATTATTATATTATAAACATAAAATTAATTAAGCATATAGAATTAGGTTCGATAATAAATGTTTGAGGTGATTCATTAAAACAATTCGGTTTTGATTGACATTATTTATTAAAATATGTGTCATATCTGTTATTAACCCTTTAATGCATAATTTTACTTACTAATTCACTTCAATTATCTTCGATCGTAGTGACATTTGTGTGTCAATCGTTCACTGCTAAAAGGATACATGCAAATTTTATCAGACATGTAGTTGAATGGTTAAGGCGCTGGAGGAACGCTGGAGGTCACGGGTTCGAATCCCGCCGGAGTGAAAAAAATAATAATTTAAAAATGCATTTTCCGATTCAGATTTTAAAAATTATTGTACAAAAATATATTTGAAAAAAAAAAACAAAACAGCAAAAAATGCCTAAATATATAATCACTCTGGACTGGAAGAGAATGGCAAGTCGAAGACTTTTGGGTAGTCATATCGTGTTGTGACACTTTGTTTACCAATGTTTCGGACCACATTGCAGTGTCCATCTTCAGGGAGAGTCTGTCTGTGTGGAAAGTCAGGCTGACTATTCACACAGATAGACTCGCCCTGAAAATGAACACTGCAATGTGGTCCGAAACATTGGTAAACAAAGTGTCACAACACGACATGACTACCCAAAAGTCTTTGACTTGTGAATCTCTCGGTCGTGAAAGCCCATGACAATACTTTGGAAAAGAGTGGTAGAGCTTGTATCATCCTGGAGCAATACCATCGTTCAGTATTGTAAACCACGTAAAATGGATTTATCCATGTTTCGTGACTAGGACTGAAGGTTTTCAATCTCTTCTATGATGTCTTGCGTGTAATGTTTAACTTAAGTTATCCAAGAATGTTTCAGAGCAGTAATGTATGCATTAGAGGGTTATGATATGGCATTAAGTCTATTTGGCCATTTTCGGAAGATGCCATAATAAAAATTGTATTTAAAAATTGTGAACTGATAGATTATTTACACAAGTTATTGGAAATATTTATCTAAATTATTGCTTTGAATAATGCAAAATTTAATGTAGAATTTACAAAACATTTTGCATGCAGTTATTTTGATATTTTATTTTGAAATGTTGTAAAGGGTATTTTTTTATTTTTCAATCAAAGGCGTGTCTCGATATCCATAAATGCTGTTGCACCTATGCTCATACATTTGTTAAGTATTGTATAAGACCTGCATGAAATCAATATGTATTATAGCCATTCATACATTTGTATCGTACAGCTACATACACATACTTTTGTCTGCTTGCATTCTTTAGAAAATGGAAATCAGACATTTCAATAACATACTACATCGGACATACTACAGCGTATATTTTTTTTTGCTAGAAGAGAACCCAATGATAACCTTCCAACTTGCCAACATACTTAACATTACCTTATTGAACAAACTCAAACTTAATGGCATCGTAGAAGCCAGAGTGAAGCAAGTTTTTTGGAGTGTGTAGATTCTTCATTTCTGAATGGTTTCTGATACTTAATTGAATATGGTAGTCACCTTTGGTCTGGTGTTCCGAAGTATCTGAAGGGCCTCTTCAACTCTGTGCAGAAACGAAGCATTCGCTAATTAATGATCACACATAATCTTCAATCGTTGGAGCATAGATGAAGGGTGGCCATAATATGTTTGTTTTGCCGCTATTTTAATGGTAGGTGCTCTTAAGAGTTAACAGCACTGATTCTGCCAATTGCCAGTTTTGGTACTCCCAGCAACTCTAAATTCAGCTGATTTGGGTTGTAAAGGATTTAGCAATTTTGCTCTTTCCCATGATTTGTTTTTTTTTTCAAGCTCTTCCTTTCCCTATATGGAGAGGCTGATGAAAATAACGCATTGGTTATCTCGCTCGAACACAGCCTTTGTGTGCCTGCACAAATGATTACTGGATATGTGTAACAGCATCATATTTGTATTTACACATACTTATACAATTGTATGGATATCCTCGAACTTGCCTTTAAATGCGTCAGCCAGAACATTTCTGTTATGAATTGTTGTGAAATAATCAATTTCAACATGTTTTGTTAATTCGAGTAACAGATATTAACCGATACAACGCGGTGCTTTTTGGTACAATTTTAAATTGATTATTTTATTTGACTGTTTGTATGGCTTAATGTAACATACATATGTAGCATAACATAATCTTCTTCTAATGGATTCCTCTCTTATTATAGGTTCTTCGTCTGGATTCCTCTTTTCATAGATCATCCCTTGTAACAATAATTGTATTCCATCATACTTGGTACTGTGTGTGATATATCTGAAGTTCTGAATTTTTTTTCTTTCCACACATTTTACTATATTTTTTCCACATTTGTCACATTTACATTTTAAAAGCTTCTGGTCTCTTTCGTGATGGTTCACTTTTCTCATTCTGGCAATTAGAGTGAGGTCTTCGATGCCAGCAAAAGCCTCATTGTGTTGAAACAAAATTTTGCCATTTCAATGCACTCTTTCACTTCTATGGACCTTGTAAAAATATTCCATTGCATCAATACATTTGTGGTATTGGTGCAATATTGTCATCAATATTTATCATTTCGCGTAATTCAATACGGTTTGAAAATAACAGTCATGAACAAACTGCTTTATACAGTAAAAATTTGAGTCATAAATTCAGACATGATTTAAATATTGATTAAATAATATATGTTTACAATATTTTAGTTAAAATTCGACAGTTTTTAGAAATGATCAAGTTTTATATTATGTCGAGTTTCCATTGCTGGTTTTGCTTCACTAACTGTGATTTCATAGGTAGTGAAATACCAATAAATAGTGTTGGCTAGAACTTTGTGTATCAGTGTTTCCATAAAGTAAAGTCAACTCTGTGGAAACACTCTAGAACAAACAGTTCTAGCCAACAATATTTATGAATTCACAGCTAGTGAAGCAAAACCAGCAAAGAATATGTGGCATCAAGTTAATTTTGGGTCCTCTCTACATCATATCAAGATGTGGTCCAGCTATCGAGATCAAAAGTTAAGATTTTTGTGCATAAACAAGTCAACCGTGTTGTATCGGTTAGAGTTAAAATTTAATATATTTTATTTCTGAATATATTAACAATAACTGTTATCAATAGTTCCCGAACAGTATTCTTTGTCTTCCCAAAGATATAACAGCTGATTTGACATATCATCCCATTGTCAGACTCTATTTTTATTGTAGGATTGAATCAAATTGTTATTTCCGTGTTGATCAAACTTCTTATCTAATTTACATACTTAACTAATTATTTACATTAAAGGAGCGAGGTTTTGTTGTATCTGTGTTTTATATTATTAAGTTTGAGTGTATCATATTACTCTGTTTCATTCCATGGTGGTACCATGTGATAGATGCTTCTTGAAAAAAATATATATTATAATTCTTACGAAATTATTATCCATCTCATTATATCGCATGGTGCCTGCATTATGTTAGAACTGAATTAACATGTATATAAATTATATATTAAGATTTATTTTTTTATGTAGACCATTGCAATATTGGCATTGTTGATTTGTCTCATTAATAATATTTAATCGTTCCCAACCAATTTTAAAACGATTATTCGAATGCTGTTCAGTTGCTTAATATCGAAAAAAAAAACGCTTTAAAAAACCATTACATATAAAATAATGCGAATCATTATGTTCCCTTTACAGCTCCAATAGCAATAGTTTACTTTGTGAATTTGACTTTCTGCTATATTTAAATTATTATTTTTTTGCAAAATAATTTTGCAATTTTCTTACTTAAATCAGTTATTTTTAATTACAAATAAGATCAAGATTAATAACTAATTAAATTAATTCCTGCATGGTGGTAAATGCTACACTAAAGGTTAAAATTTATGATGTTTTTTTTTTAACTTATAAGCATCCACCGCATCATATCACTTAAATCTTTCACTTCCATGAACAACATATCTCCACTTCACAAATTCTTTTACTCCTTCTATATGAAATCACATAAAAGGAGCAAAATTAAACCCTACATAAGATGAACAAAAAGAGATTGAATACAGTTAAACTGAGTGAAAAATGCAAACGCAATGAGGCAATGTGAAAGTAATTTATAAACTTAAGTTATTCGCACTCTCCAGTATATTTATACTGGAGAGTGTGAATGTAGAAGGCAATAGACAAGGGGACTGTTGAAGATGTCTTTGTTCATTGTCTTGTATGAATATGGACTAAGTAAGGAATGATCAAAATAAAGTAGTTTGTTATCTGTATGTATTTCTCACTTTGATATTTTTTTAAAGTGGATGGGTTAACTTCAAAGTAGCGTTATATTTTTTTCTGATTATTATTTCTCAGATGGCAAAGAAATCTGATTTTTTAACTGAGCAATAATGGTTATTCTAAATAATATATAGTCTGTATATTCTCTAGAAAACGATTATCGCTCAGTCAAAAACAGATTTCTTTGCTATATGAGGAATAAACACTATCTGGCAGGTTATCTCGGGATTGAAAAATCGGCCCTTAATATAATACATTTTTATACTGTGGCAGTAAGGAATATTCAATGAAATGTGATCAAAATGATAATGATGTGAATTAATGGAAATAATGTGAGTTAATGAAATACAGAAAGCTACTCATAAAGTTTTATGTTATTCCTAGTTTATCATATTTTTTACATTAGCCATTTTTCTCCTCATCAGGTTTGTTAATGATTAGACGTCATTCTGCCAATATTGCATAATTTTCTGGCTGTGTTTTTCGATGTACGGAAGTCTTTCTTTCTGAACAGCTAAATCGAAGGATCAAAGATAGAAAAGAAAATTAGTTAGTGTTATCATAATTTATCTATAGTCTAGTATAATATTATCTAATACATAATTCATTAATCTTCTAAGTACCATGACTCATGTTTATAATAATCTGCTATAATCTCTGAGTCTTTTATTATTCAATTCAAATTATGCTTAATTCGTTTAACACTTATTTTATTTATTTTTTCATTATTATCATTTGTTGAGTTACGAATTTATATTTCTAGACGAATTTATTCTTTCTATCGAACCGGGAACTTTTAAAAAAATCTATTTAAATATTTTCTGTGCCGATCTTTTGAACTGCATTGTGGCTCTTTCTTAAGAACAAGTCTCTCTTTAGTCTATTTGCTTATGACTAAGCATTGCGGTTCTTAAAGTTTTCACTACATATGTCACCCTTCTCTATCCATAATGGTCCTGAGCTGTGGAGAGAGCCACATTGAGTGGAGATCTCGTTAGCTCCTTAATTTGATCCAACCTTCTTTCTGATGAGCGTCGCCACTACACACAATCTTCAATAGTTGGAGTATATCCAAATCCTGGACCGGTTGTGTTTGTTTTATTGTTTTTTTTTAATGGTAGGTCATTTTCAGTTGAGCGAAATGAAATGCTTTCTCTCAGCATATCCAAATCCAGTTCATTTGGGTTGTATGAGAGTTAGCAAATTTGCTTGCTCTCTCCTATGTATTTAGGGCCTTGTAAAAATACTCAATTGCATCAATACATGCATTGTATTGTCATTAAAATTTATCATTCTTTCTAGCAAGCATTGCCATCAGTTTCTTCAGACTGTCTCCATGCACAGATTGATAGCCTTTTTCTAATGTTCAGTTTCCTTAAGATGGACACATCCGTTTTCCTCAAAGTCCACAACATTTGAAGCTTCCAGCACAATTTGCTCAGGCGTCCAACATATCTGTCTTCTTTCAAAGGTGCCTTTATATTGGAGCATCGAGTCACCATCGGAGAAATGATACTAGCGAAAATAATAAGTACTTCTAGTACTAAAGTTGGACGAAAGAGTGATTTACTATATTGCTGGCTTCGCTTACCATGACTAACATATCATACTCTTAGAGTTTACACCCTTCAACTCCATAAAGTGCTAAAGAGAACCTAGGGATTTAATCAGATAAATTATTTTACTCTCTACTTCTATATTCATATCAGTCTTACCGTTGCTGATTTACCATTCGTAGCACAATATCTCAAGAGAATGAAACGTATAATTTTTTTAATTCCGAAATTTTTGGTTTATGCAAATGTTGTTATCTGTTAAACGTATTTGCTCTGATCTGAATAGTGTTATTGATTCAGTGCAGAAAAATTATGTAACTCAACTGTATATAGCTATTAAAAGTTAACATGTTAAATTAATGTGTAATATTTTAGTTATTTTTATGAATGTGTATCCAGACGTCCATACATTTCTTAAATATTGTATGAAAACAGCATTTTTAACAGTTTCATGTATAATTTTGTGTCGAAAACTTTTGGGTTAGTACGTTGTGTTGCGATATGTGCTAACGTTTTGGACTTTTTCAGAACAAGTCTGCCGATGTGATGTCAGTCTAATTATCGTAGTGACAAACTCGTTCTGAAGAGGGACATACTGCAATGTTGGCGTAATAATCCAAAAGTCTTGCGAATCGTTATAATCTGTTATAATATAATTTGAACATGACCTTGACATTGATGATATCTTGTTTTTTTAATATCAGCTGGCTGTTAAAATGTTGACTGGTAGCAAACTACATTTGCCTTAAGCAAATGATTTATTTACACTATGCATCTTTGGTTTGGAGCACCCAAGTATCTAAAGGTTCTCTATGCATAGTCATGATGTTTGTTTAATAAATCCAGCTCTCACAAATGAATTTAGTCACTGTAGCGCAGAAGAAAAATCCTTTATTCTGATGATCCTTTCACGGAGATCCTTTGAGCTGCTATGTTAGAGCTACATCCCATCATCCCTTCACAGTTGATATATAGAGCACATCTATAGATTTTCTAAATCATTTTTGTGCAAGATTGTCTGATTATGGAATGGCCTTCTCCCATTGTGATTCCTCCTATCTTATACGGCCTTTTTAAGTCTATTACACTTTGTTCTTAATCTTCCACTTCTCGCATAGCGTCTAAGGATGTTACAAGCCCCTTCAGGCAGTGCCTTTGTAACTTTATGCTTTACACAAGTTTGAATACATACAAAAGTATGTGCGTATGAAGCTGTTTCATACAAATTTATTAATCATTGGTAAAAAAATAATATATACTGATTTCATACAAGTGTCATGAATAATATTTAGCTAATGTATGAAGTGTATACAATATGCATTGATTTCTGGATACGCCTTGAATGAACACTCCAAGTTATTATATTTTCGACGCTATCGTATCACAGGTTATTTGATGAATCATTGTCGCATTGGGAAGATCAATGAATCAACGGAACATATCCTAATTCAGTTATTCCACAAACAAACTATCAGTGTCAAGTATTTGTTAATAAATAACAATTCAAGGAGTGTCGGAAATCATCCTTAGAGCTACAACCCGCTGTGGGTCTTGGCTGCCTCCAAAAATGAGGATATCTACTCCTATCCTTTGCAGCTTCTTTCCAATTTCTTTTCTCTAATTTATCAAGCAACCTCAGCTTAGACCTTCATCCCATTGGATTGTTGGGTATTATTCTCTTGGCCAGTTTTAGATCATGTGGTGTAAATGACCAAGCCGACGCAGTTTACTGGTTGTAATATATCTGATCACGATGGCATCCCTTATAGATCATAGAGTTCAGTCATGTTCATCCCTTTCATTTTCATCCAAGGAGCGTTGGAGATCAGTCAGTCCGAAATCATTTGTGTTACTCTTTACGACCCAATAATAATATTAAGCTAATTTATTATTTTTCCAGGGTTTAATAATATGTAGGGTAATTTTGGAAATACAATAGTCAAAAATGTTTGTATTTTAACAATTTCAGATCTTTTAGTGATATATTGTACATATTATCCTCTTCAGGATCATTCCTATTTGCCAAATTAGTATTATTAATAAGAGGACCGGTATCTGCGAATCATGATTTGTGTGTCGGTACCCTGGTTTCAACCATTTCAAATTAATATGTAACATTATTATATTATACATTCTGCGCGCAAAGTATCTGGCATTGTTAAAAGTAAGAGTGTAACACAAATATACCAGTGCTTGATCTAACTCTACATAGAGTAGACTAATTAAGGATGGCTTTCAGCAAATTTATTTTGACTCAAATTCTGAAGTCCGTTGGCTTGTTTGTATGTCTACTATTTGTTTTATTGCCGGTTATTATTGATTTTTTGATAGTGGAGTCCAGAAAAGCTTGGGGAACCATGTCTTCAACAACCTGCTTTCTTTGAATGCTGTCCATCATTCACATGTTTGTGTTTTTGACACGCACAGAATTTCATTTGAAACACAAAATTTAAACCATACTCATTGTTCAATTAATTTTTCTATTGTAAACGTAACGGAACATTCAAAAGTATGATTACAAAAACAGCTCATATCAACACACTGAGTGACAGATATCACCTAACAGAAAAACATTCTGGTGATATCTTTTATGTGTGTCTTTAAATGATGTATTTCAGATATATTTGTGCAGAATGTAAAATTGATATTCCCCTTACTGTTATGAATATATTATATTGTAGTTATAGTTATTATCTAAGGTTTATTTTGTACTTATATTGTATCCTTCATGTGTGATTTTTCTATTTCCAAGTCGATGTTGACTTAATTATAAATCAAATTACATATAACTGAATTATTTTCTTTAACCCTTTGAACTCAGGATTTTTTTTGTTTCTTATACTAAAAGATTTTAAGCAAAATTAAGACATGACATATACGCATAACATCACTCCAAATCGTAGAGGTAAGCAGAGAGAATGAACCGCTTCTACCTGTTTCTATCTTAACACAAATTTCTTGTCTCCTCCATATTCTTAAATCTCGTCATACACAAATAACAGTTGAAGCTCCTCATTTTGCCTTCATTAAGAAGTTGAGAAACATGCACCTGCCAAGTTTTTCTAGGTCTTCGTCCTACTACTCTCCCATTTAAATTCGCATTGTAGGTTTGTTTTACTAGTCTTTTATTTTCTATTTTCAAACCATCTCAAGCATTCGACATTCATTCTGTCCGTGATTGTTACTTTTAATTGGCATTCTTCTATGATATTTTCATTTCTTATTAAGTTTTCTTGGTTCTAGATTTTTTTCCAGGTGCAAAAAAAAATGTAGAAGAGGGTAATTCAAAAAATAATTTTTTGGTACATTATTTTTGTATATCTTACAGCTGACAAAACAAGTAGTAACGTTGCATTTTTAAATTTACATATTAATATTGGTGATTGATACAAGTTCTCGCATATTCCGCATATTTAGTACTCAGACATGTTGCAACTGGCTGGTTTGAATTGGGTGGCAATCCTATCTAGAACACAACTTTTGATTGTGATACAATCTAGCACT
Source organism: Silvatares holzenthali (assembly GCA_026537445.1). Taxonomy (NCBI): domain Eukaryota; kingdom Metazoa; phylum Arthropoda; class Insecta; order Trichoptera; family Pisuliidae; genus Silvatares; species Silvatares holzenthali. The sequence goes on from JAPMAF010000781.1 coordinate 9,782, forward strand.
CGTGAATAAACAACTAAAGTAGCGTATTACGTTATTATTCAAAGTACTTAATCATGTCGAGTCGCACTCATCAAGTAGACGCCTTCATTGGCACTTTTAAAAGAAGAAGACCGGTCACAAAAGCATAGACAATAACGTAAACAGTAATACCAAATATCCAGTGTCAAATTTAACGTCAAACGCGCGTGCGGTTCGCCGACAGAGGTGAATCGAAATAACTTTTTGACAATGAAGTTGAAAGAATTAAGTCACACTACTCTCCTCATGAAATTGAACATCAGTTTCTGCTGCGATTGGTCAGAAGACAACAAGTTTTTCGTCATCACCAGCGAAGGACTCGACGTCTTTCACTTGAAACCTAACCCTCAAAGTAAACAAGGCGAGATTCATTTCAACAGATCGTTCATATTCCCCGTAGTGTACTACCCCACGGAGCACGCGGAGTTCAACGAGTCCATCGTCGGGGATCTGTCTAGAGAAGACTTATCGCTTCTATTGTGCGAGCCTTTGCTCGTACCTCGCTTAGGATTCACCTGTAATGTTCCGATCTATTTCATTCAAGCGATGTGGTCTCCAGCTAAAATAGTGCCGAACAAAAACTGCATTTTAGCTTTGCTCACTTCAGTCGGTGGCACCACGCTGTGGATATACAAAACAAACACTTGGGAGGTTCTCTCGGATATTTCCAACTTCGTGATGCTCTATTTAAAAAAGAACAACGCCTTAGATAAAATACAACTTCCGACATCTAAATATATGTCGGAATTTAGAAATCGCTGCCACAAATTGGCGACATCTTGCGTAGCTTGGAGTGTTTTGTACAAAACCGAAGAATGGATTATTATTTTCTTTATTTGCATTCAAAAAAATGGAGACGTATATATATGGAGAATCTCTCCGAACGATTATTTGGATTTATCTTTATCTACGAATTTGGAAATACTTTGTGAATCGAATTATAAAAACGTTTCGTTTGCGCACTGGTCGAGTCTATCTCCTTCCAAGGCGATTCTGTTACTGGGGACTACGCAAGGAAAAGTGCATAATTTATATTTCAATTTAGATAAGTCGTACAAGTTGACATACGAAGGAGCCGAAGATATCTGGGCTGATGAAGACTGTTTAAAAGTTAGCTTGATTACATCGACAGACTGGGACGGAATTCAGAAATGCATCATATTAATTAAAGGCACTTTTTTCATAGTCTCCCTTATAAATGAAGAAGGAAAAGTTTTAAATACAATCCACAAACACTTAGATAATTTAAACATCACGAGTTTCAAAGAGCTCTGCGACAAAGAGTACACAGTTTCCACATTAACTGGAGCAATATTTATTTTAAAATTAATTCCAAACTCCAGTGGTAACCCTGATATTATCGTTTCTAGATTGGAATCAGACGTTTCGTACGACGGTTGGACCCAACAAGGCGTTTGCACATCCAAAAACAATGCCATTTGGGTAAAATGCTTAAATCCCTGCAAAATAACATCGAAAATTTTAGGAAAAACTTCTTCAAGATTAGCGTTTTCTCATGTAGAAGATGTGGATCCAATGCAAATAATTCTAAATAACAGACTCGAAATGTTGACCGATCATTGGGATCTAATGGAAGTGGCTAGAGTGCGCATGATAAAAGATAAAAACTTTCCGGAGAGTTGGATAACGAATATATCGGATGCCTCACCTCCTTACCATGTTAAAGTATATCTCTGGACAAGCATAATGAAGCTTTCAACGAAAGAAACAGTACAAAATATTAGAGAAATCGTTTTACGAAATCACGTGATATCGTATCTTCAAAAAATGCTGATTGATCACGCCGAACGACGAGATCGTAATGAATTCGATTCGATAACGTTGAGTTTGCAATTGAAATATTTGAAGTATCGCAATAGAACGATTGATAAAGGAAAGTATGATACGCTTATATCCACTGTAGAACGGGAGTTGGGTGGTATTATCATACCAGATGCGGAGTCTCGTTGCGAATGGTGCGACGAAGCGTTGGAAAACACAGCCTGTTCTCAAAATCATCCTCGCCAGTGGTGTTGTGTTACTCTGCAAGGGCTGACGGACGAAAGGTCTTTGATATGCACTCTGTGCGGTTGTAGCGCTCACACTGATCTGCTGGACGGCGCTCAAACTTGTACCTTCTGCGATTCTTATCTGCAGTGCAATTCCTTGTTTGTGAAGAAGGGACAAAACGTTGAAAAGATTATTGAAGATTGAGTCGGACAAATTGATTCTAATTGAAGATCTTTATTAAAATATGTATCTGAAGGATACAATATATTGCATAAACCTTCGACAGACAAGGATTGAATATTATCCTATGTATTTGAATGGTTTTGTTCATACTCGCATGACCCGTGAACTGTGTTAGTGTAATCGTAATTGTACAGCGAATCTTTAATCGTTTTTTTAGTTCCTGTACAGGAAGGTACTACTGGAGCTGGTCTATAACATCATAAGACATTATGTGGGATGAGGAAAACATAGGAATACAGTGGAATTAATGGTGGGCCTTGAAGAGGCGCGTGTTAAAGGTAGGAGGAAACATAGTTGGCAGGTCATTCCACAGTCAAGCCGTCTCGCACAAGAAAGACTTTCTATTTAGCTATCATCCACTCTATATCAACTGTGAAGGAGTGACGGGCATTCTTAAAATGCGTAACTCTACCAAATACAGCAGCTCGAGGAGTCAATGATGCAAATTCACAATAGCATCTAACATGAAAATATCAGTAAAACAAACAGATCATCCGATCGGCCTCGTGGTCGAGTGGTTAAAGGCACTTGATTAAAGCGTTGAAGGAACGCTGAAGGTCGTGGGTTCGAATCCCGCCGGGTGAAAAAAAACATGTACATAAAAATGCATTTTTCTATTCAGATTTTGAAAACATATTGAAAATAGCAAAAAATGCATTTAAAAATGTATATTCACTCACTGGACTGGAAAAGAGTGGTAGATCTTGTATCGCCTTGGAGCAATATCACCGTTCAGTATTGTATACCACATGAAATGGATTTATTCATGTTTCGTGACTAGAACTGAATAACCAGGTTTTCAATCTCTCCTCCGACTGCTGCACAGCATTTAC
>JAPMAF010000783.1:0-12884 GCA_026537445.1 Silvatares holzenthali
TATATATATATATACACACACACAATATTTTAAGCAGTGTACTCTAATCGAACTAAAGTGTCTATCTGAAAAGAGGTCAGCATGATAACTATAGTACACGAGATAAACAAGATAATATGAAATTCTAATTCTGTTTATTATTCTATAGTTACTAATGTATTAATTTACTTATATATAATAATATATAGTTTGATTTTAATGTTTAATGTAGGAAAGTTATGTTAGCATTGTACAAAACTCTTAAGCAACAAATATGAAACAAACCGTTTTATTTTTTATCATTTTGTTTATCATAAAAGTAATGCATGTTGCTCATTAGTTAGTTAACCCCTTTCGTTTTTCCAATGTCCAATTTACACAGTTCGTTTTTATAGTATTACTAAATTGTATCTCTCTCTAGCAAATCAAAATCTACAGGCATTCTCTTCTTTACTAGAAGGTTTCGGTCGTGGGAACTTATCTGTAAATCCCAGACCGTAATATTAAAACGGAACAACAGGTGGAAGACAATAAAAAGTCACCGAGCAAAAGTGGAACATGTCCATATTGCAAACACATCCATAGTGCTTCGTCTAAATTGTTTTTTTTACATCACACTCGGGCACTCATGTCGATCGTGGCTTCGCTGGAAATCGTAGTCTAGTGTGAATCAAACTGAAGTGCTAATGTTACAACTCGGTGCGTTAACGTGGGTGGCCCCTAACTGTATTTTATTGCAATAAAATAATTTATGACATTGGCCTAACGAAATGGCGAATGATCACTTGAAATGCATTGATATAGACTGCGATCACAATATACCACACTTTTATTAACGCCGTAAATATTCTAAAAGTTTACAATTTAATTTACATAAAAATTTATGTTCTACACGCAAAATCCACATCCAGGAAAAATTTAAATTCGTTGTCATCTAAACCAGAAAACATGCAAATTGAAATTTTTGGTTGCCATAGATTTGTGCACTTTTATGGGATCAAAACGTAAACAATAAACTGATATGATTAAAAATATCGTAGGAGAACCTAAATCAGCTTAACTTTTGTAACAGGATTTCTGGTCTCTCAGAGCAACTATTTGACATTCTTAAGATTCTGTCAACTATTCTTTTGTGGCATTGTTTTGATTCTGACTTCCAGAAAAGAAATTACCATTATCAAATGTTTATTTCGTAATTAGGGGTAGTATCCTCGTGATACCCATATCGTTTACTCTTTCGATATATTAGGTGTAGAGCTTTGAAGTTATGAGATTCTTTCAGGCTGCTCTTTCGTTTGCAGTTGGGGTGTGTAGTAGGATAGTTCAATTATTAATAATCCCATAAGTGATATAATACAGTAAAGTCTATAAAATGGTTAGAAATGAGCAAATCAATAGCAAAAACGATTTTTTGATCTCAACATTTATAATTTAGTTTTAGGGATTTTTTAACCAGCCATAACCAGGTGGTAAGGAATTTTAACCGTTTTTTTTTGTATTACAAGCACTTAAACATGAAAAAATATTTGAAACAATCGAAACGTTTTGCAAGTGTATAAAAAGGGGAGTTCCATACGAAGTATTGGATATCGATAATTTTCCACACTCAAATTATTTAATTTCAATAATTAAACTCTCCATATTATTACTCAGGTACACCCGTAGATCAGATAGCGCGATACCGTATCGACGTGCCCCATCATTAGTGGGCGTTCTCATATAAATTCAACTGCAGGTCCACTCGCCATATGATAATGTGTATCGAATCCGTGTGTGATATGGCAGTATGGGTACGGTTGAAGGGAAACAGAGTAGAGTTACTAAAGGCGGACGTATATAATTTTAACATGTCTTCTACATACGTCTGCAAGCATTACAGTACTAAAATATTGGTCGACTAAAATCTTTGATCACCCAGTATGGTCGTATTTGTTAACACAAACATAGTAAACAAAATTTTTTAAATTATATTCAATTTCATTATATGTATTATATCTTATATTTACTAAAGATTCTTGAGAAATTTTCATCTCTTCAATGGAACTAACCAATATATTTTATTTTGTATATTTAAATGCTTCAAGTACGATTTAGAAGCACAAGGTCTATTTTATTGCCATGAAGCAAAAGAATGTCATAAAAAGACCCTACTATACACAACGCGTGTGAGAAGAATTAACTTTATATAAACATCTTTTACTTTTCTCTATTACCACCACTGAATTTATTCTCAAATTCGACATGTTTTGGTCATACAAATTACAAAAAAAGAAGAGTGAGAATTTAGTCGCTAATTTGATGGTACGATCTGGTAAAGCAGTTGATCGGTTTAAATTTTCATTCTACGCTATATGCTTCTAACGACCAATACGAGTGGAGATTGCAGCCAGAAGTATTTGAATACCATAAAAATCTCCTTTTAAAGGATTGAAATTAATGGCATTTTAGTATCGTAATACTTTAGTATTATTGTAAAATAAGATGTAACTTATGTAAGAGTAGAATAGCATAATACTATCTCGGAACAGAAATAATCATTTTATATGATGTTGTCTTTATATCATCACCAATATTGATTATTACCAATTTCCCTCATAAGCGATATCACCTCTAGAATGTTTGTTTATAAACAACGCTTAAACACGTTTCAAAAGTATACTGCAAGTGACAGCAGAATTAATTTAAAAGACATTAAAATCAGTAATTCGATTTTACTGCAGAGTATTAGTGAAGTCTGAGGCATAAATAAAATTTTTATTTTGTTCTAATTACAGATAATACAATCTCTAAAGACATTTAGTGCCAGAACAATATATTAGCTATAAAACTGTTTTATTACACGGGGTAGTTAAATGAATACCGTGTTTGGCTCAATATTAAGGATACTAAAAATAAGAAAAGAATGTAAATTGAAAAGATTTCGAGATCTTACATCTTAAACCAATCAGAATGCACTATAAATATTCGATCATAATTATTAATTTTTTGTATCATTCATTTATTCCTTACATTGTTGAACGGATATGAATAGCAATATCGTATTCAAAAAGAAAAACAAATATATTCATCACATTTTAAAAGCGTTTAACTAGAGAGGAAAGTTATCCAGACATAAAAACATTTACAATATTGATTTCTGTACACGTTTCTGGACAGTTTTCTCTCCTGATTTTGACAGTAGAAATGACGATGATAATTAAAATAATTATTTATTAATAGGAATGCAATTACATCCTGAGCCCTAACCGTGAAGAGTTTATAAATTTAAAATGATAAAAAAGTGTATTATAGATGTATTTAGTCAACATTTTAGAAATCTTAAGGTTGTTTCTATAGATTGATAGATATCAGTAATAATGTCAAAAAACATCTGTGGTAACGGTATATTTGATGTTATCATAAATTAAATATGGTATAATATGCAAGGGCTGCAAAATGTGATGGTAAATAAAAAATCACTGTATAAATATCATAGAGCAAGGTAGGTACCAAAACTCCATAATGCTTCCTCAAATACAATTCCTTGGAGAGCGCTTAATTGCCGATTATTGAATACATACCACCAACTTATGATAACCACTCTTTCAATATCTTCGACCGATCTATCATCTCTCATAAACTTTCTGCCTAGATAAGTAAAATCGTTCACTTGTTCCATAAAAATGCTGTTCACAATTATATGGCAACCTGTCAGGCGCTAAGAAGTAAAATACGGAATCGTTCTTACACAACTTTTGACAATCAGATGGTCAAGTAGAAGAAAATGTAACGAAGGTATTTTACTAATTAAATATATGTACTGTTATTAACTCAACTGGGTCAGCAAAGACAGTTTTAAGTGGGAAGCAAATTAAAAAAAAAATACTAATAATGAGACATTATCGACTCAATAAAAAACCGAGACACGCACCTGTCTCAGAAACAAGATCGTTACTATTCAAATATAAATATATATTTTCATGAAACAACACAATAAAATGCGTGTTAATCACTACTACAGAGTTTCACATCAACAAATCAATCCAATTATTCACATATATACATTTAATCACAGTGATATCATCTCCGCGACCATTCCAACCGGATGATTTGATCATAGCCGATCGGGAAAAAAAATGATTTTGTTCCAATTAAATAACACATCGTCAGTTCCGTGAACATGACCGATGTTAAAATAAAACCGACATTATTTATTTTTATCGATTCTTCAGACACTTGTGAACACGGGATCAGAGAGGTCTCCTGGCCGTGATGACTGTTGCTTTACATCTGACTCATTTGACACTAGACATGACCACTGACGCAACACAGATCTTTATTCTCGGTAAATATAACATCCTCCTCCAGCACGAATGTTACACACGCCTCAAAGTCGAATCGGTCAGAATATTGGATAAAAAACGTGCGATAGCCGTTTGAACCTGACGTATTAGATGTATCACTTATTATCTAGGAAGATCTATACCTTTTTTGCAAATATCCTAACTATTTGAATCTTGCATACATTCATGGTCAATTCCGTTACATGTTTAAGATCTCATTATAAAGTTCTGATTATAAAGGATATTCCAACAAGATCCCAGCAGACAACCGGGTGACTAAAACCAGATAGACATTGAGACAAAAAGTTATCTCCCACATAGAAAAGGTTTAGCAATTGGGTAAAAAAAAAGATTGTTGACTGTAATGTCTTATATGCTCAGTCGTGTTTGATTTCAGCTAAGAGAATTTCCAATAGCAATCTTTTTGGAGGAAGCATGCACCCTAACAGTGAGGATATCGATATACTTGGAATGTCGCTATCGGTCGAACTTAAGCACCGCGAGTTATATTTAACTCTAGAAAGCTGGGTGTATTGTATAGAGCTCGGAAATTCTTCTCTAGGTTCTTACTAGTCAAACTGCAGGTGCAACAAATGTGTTCGGTAGTCATCTCTGGTCCGGAGCACCCAAGAATTTAAAGAATCTTCTCGACTCTGCAGAGACGTGCGGTCATTCAGCTCTAACTGCTGGTCTTCAGCCGTTAGAACACAGAAGAAAGGTCGGGATGATTTGTTTATTTTATCAATATTTTCATGGAAGATGCTCTCGGGAACTGGTATCACTAATTCTTCGAGCTACTGTTTCCAAGTTATTCAAATACCCATCACCTCTTTACAGTTGATACTCTATCCCTAAACCTTCTGCATCCCACATAACATCTTATGATGTTATAGGCCTGCTTCAATGGTGTCGTTTGTGTGGAAATTCATAGAAGAGAGCGGTTAATAAAATTTTGCACCATCATTACCCTCGTGGCATCCATTATGACAACTCGATGACAGACAGTCCGTCATTATAATTAATTATTATACTCTATTAATAATAAATAAATCACATTTTTTTGTCCGATAGTACGATCTTGGCGACCAATTCTGGTTATCCAAACAGGATTTGCACGATTAGAAAATGTTTTGTGCAATGATGCCATTATTTCACGTAATGCTTGACAAGTGGCACCGTTTTGTTAAAACTACAAGCTCTTGAGTTCCATATCATACATTTTTGGCACAAATAACTGGGTTATCATGTCCCAATACCGTTCACCAATAATTGTTGGTCCTTTCCCGATACCGTCTTTGAAGAAACTGAAATTATGAAAGATGATGAAAACATAAAATCTTTCACTACAATTATGTATACACTTTGAAATAGGAGTTGTTCTTGAAATTTCCCGCAGAGGTGAGCATTTAATGCATAATGCCCCTGAATAAACTAAGATAAATTGGATTGGTTAAAATAGAAAGGATGTACAAGATTTCAAAACCCTCGTTCAGTTTTAGTGCGATATGTTAAACGATTTGGTATGCCTATCAATTAACTGGACTGACTTGGTAATTATTGTAATACGATACGCGATTTATCTTTCACTATAAACCGCATTTCTTATACAACGGACCTGCAGAAAAACACAGCCAACGCAGATTGGTTATTAATTTTCGAATATAAAAGAAGAAGGAATCGACTACAGAAAATCACTTTATTTTTATTGTATTTAGAATAATGAAACAGTAAGATGTAAATACAGTAAATTAATTTCATAAATACATTTAGCAAAATTTTGACAAAACTGATTGCATCGAAGAAAGATGAAATGAGATCCAAATATTCGATTGAGCATTCTTGAATTTTTTCTAGACAAATTTATTACAGAAATATTTTGACGTTGAGGACTTCATCTATGTAGGATCATTGATTTCATGAAGTTGAGGATGTGGACGTGAAATAAAAGAAAGGAGCACAACCCCAAAATTAATTGCAGGATTGATTTGGTAGATCGGAATCAAAAAGAATACATAAATTCTTCTTATCAAGTCTCTCATCTGGTGTCCTATATTGCATTTTATGAAGAATAAAATGAAGATACAACGAATGACATAAAGAAGAAGCGAGGTAAAATGGTAAATGTTTTAAATGTTAAAAAGTAGATTAACTACTATTTGCAGAAAAAACTTTTGTTTTATTTTGAACATGTTGCTAGGAGAAATAAAACTGATAAAACCTTAAAGTCAAAATAGATATTTTCTAATGAAGGAAATTTATTTACTTCATACATCAAGAAAACTGTCGCATTTTTTTCAGATTTTTCTAATGTCGAGAGTACATCGATTTGAAAAAAGATTATGTATTCGTATAATTTTTAATGCAAAATGCTCATCTTGAATGACTGTATCGTACAGAATTGTGGATTTAATGAACAGCATTTAAGTATGATTGGACGCATTTCAATGGAATTAGGTGACTATAGACGAATAGCCTAGGAGCTCGAGGGACAGAATGTTCTAGATGTATTTTCCAGTCATATAATTACGCGGTTAAAAAATTAAAGGAAGTAATTAATAAGTCGTTAACGTAGCGATGCGGTAGAGAATCAAACGGGGCACAATTACTATGAATTATTCGATTTCTCACTTTCATAAATTGCATGAATCAATCATGATGATCAGTCTGTTCACCGGTCTTCGGATGCGCCTTTCATGTGTTAAGATAACAGTAGATGTTGCCTCCGCTCTCTTGAGAGATGAACTACCGCTCGCTCGGCCTGCACCGCTGGTGTACTCCCAACCGGCGTCCAAATTTTCCCATGTGAACGGCTCGTCTCGGTTTTCAACGTCCATCGCAGCCGGCTAACGCATTAGTCAACATCTTGTATGCACGTCTGTAGGCAAATACTCGCACCGTATCATACACAGTTGTATTCAATTGAATATACATATTTATAGAGGTGCTTGCAGTAAAGCTACATACGTCACACAAAAATTCTAGTTTGGTGATAAATCTAGGACTTAGTAATAATATCCATAGGATTTGCACAGGATATCACGAAGTATCTATCAGAAGAAAAAGCTCTCACGAATACAGACTCTGGCTGTTAGAGCACAGGATGTTCTATTTATATTTTAACCGATGTTCTTAAGAAGGTTTTTTTTAGATAAAGGTTACAACTGAGGAAAGTATTATTTTGTTGACTTCAGTGCCTCAAAGGCTCAGTCGTGCTTGATTTCAGCTAAGATGACTCTTAATAGTAATCTAGTTTATTTTGAATGTAAGTAGCATGCCTTCTAACACTGATCACATCGACATATTTCGAGTGTCGCTCTCAGGTCTGACACTACATCATACATCTTTGGTCTGGAGCGCCTAAAGAATCTCTTCGACTCTTCAGAGACGTTAAATTCATTTATAAAATTTTATATAATGTATCTCTCATAGAGTGCAGGAAAAAGATCGGGATGCTATTTGATTGCTCGAACTCAAAACCCATTACTCTTTCATATTTATATAGAACAGTTGAGAACCAATAGATTCTCTAAATCGTTTTTATGCAAGATGGTTCGGCTATGGAATGTTCTTCCACCATCTGTTTTTCTCCTACCTGTAACATGAGCCTTCCAAGACCGAAATAATTACACTTTATCTTTAAATCTTCCACCTACTATATAGCGTTTAATGATGTTAAAGACTTGCTTTGCGGGGTTACAAAAATATATTAATAGATATGTTTGTTATGTTTAATGTATTACTTCGTTACTACCACTTTTTTATGATAAAAAGTTATAGTAACAAAGTAATACATTAAAAATGGAATACGCCATCACAAAATAACAAACCAAATACATACAACATTGGCATTGAATTATTTTGACGTATCCTCTTGATCATGTTTTATGACGAACCGTACTAGAAATGCAATTCAAAAGTTATTTTTTTTAATAACGCTTTAGGAACTATACAAAAATTACGATACTTCCAGAAAAGTAATATTAGTATCGAGTCTTTTTAGAGGAAATCATGATTCATATTAACACTATCCGGCTATGAATTGATGAGGATTACAGCCTTAATACTGAATATTTCAGCAATAATAAAGATCGTTAAAAATCATGTTATTTACTATAACGTACCATGCATGTTGTAAATTTGGAGTGAATATTACTAGTCATTTGGCCGATACAGATATTACCTAAGGTTGATACACATATAATTTAATGAGATGTTGAGAAGATAATGTTATATGAATGCATGTAGCAATAATATTATTGCATCCTGTGTAGATTTTTGATACAACAAAACAAACTAGTTTCTCGGTAGGAGATTACGATTTACGAAGGAATATCTGAACTATTTCGCATAAAGCAATGCCGGTGTGCAAGGTCTGTACAGACGCAGCTGACTGGACGGTGTACAGAAGCCTGCCGAGGCATTATACAAGGGTAATTTATTCAATGCATCCTGAATAATAGTAAGTTCATCACAGTACAGATAAATGTATGCGTAAGGAAGGTATATTTTTAAACCATTTTCCTCTATTAAAAAAATTTTCTTTTATCTTTTTCAATTCCTGTGCTATTTTCTGAAATCATTTCTTTCATTATGTCATAGAAAATAATTAAACGTCCATATAAAAAAAGCTTCAAATGTAAATTAAAATAAATTTCTTCAAATAATTTAATTAAACCTTTCTACTTTTTCTTCGGTTACTTTGTGGTTCTCTATATTAAAAAAAAATCATTTGATTTTTTTGTGTCATATGCTGGTAACGATCCCGAATACCTTTGAAAATTAATTGTAAACTGCATTTTATTTGAATAAAATTGAGTAAATTAAAGAAGATTTTTATAGAATTATTTATTTACAATTATTTTTCAAAGGAATTCGTGATCATGACCTTTGAAAATTAATTGTTAACGAGTCCTTCATTGAATAATATTTAATAAATATTCAAATAAAAAACGTTACCAATTAATTTTCAAATTCATTCGTGATCATGACCAGTAGATGATTGAAACATGTTGGAACATTATTTAGCGGTTCTAAACAAAAAAATTAAATAGAGTTTTATAGATATTTCTAAATCATAGCCAGATTAAAAAAGTAATATGTTTTTTTATATTTTCAGTAAGTAACTAAGTGATAATTTATACTTGTTTTTATTTTTAATTTATTTATTAGAATCTATTTAACTCTGTTTAATATCAATGTAATTTATGGGTAGAACAATGCGTTACGACTGTTAAGTGAATTGAATTTTACCAAAACGGTATTACAAACGTACGTGTGTTGTCCAAGATATTGAATTCAGTAGCTCTCTTACTTCTATGACCATCATGCAAACATTTAGCGAAAATATAGCTCCGTGTTTAAAGTAGCAATTATGTCAGCCTCGTGGTCGAGTGGTTAAAGCACTTGACTAAAGCGTTTGAGAAACGCTGGAGGTCGCGGGTTCTAATCCCGCCGGAGAGAAAATATAAATATTAAAATTTAAAAGTGCATTTTTCGATTTGAATTTTAAAAATATGTGAGTAAAAATATATTTAAAAAAAAAATGCATTAAAAATGTATGTTCACTATAAACTGGAATAGAGTGGTAAATCTTGTATCACCCTGGAGCAATACCACCGTTCAGTATTATAAGCCAAATGAAATGGATTTATTCATGTTTCATGATTAGAACTTAATAACTAGGTTATCAATCTCTCCTCCGACTGCTACACAGTATTTACAAGTACAATTGCATTGAATGTTACAGACCCAGACGGATGGTGGTGTCGGGGTGTCTAATGTGTAGTAAAAGATAAAAAAAAATGTTTAAAGTAGCAATTATGTGAATGTAATCTCTATGTTGAAGTCACTAATTATTGAAATCGTGATACATACTTTGAACCGTTAAGACATTATTATTGACTTCTTTCAAATTTCATTTTCCTTTCAAATCATACATACGTATAAATTTGAATAAAATTAAGTTTAGCAAGAATTCTAAATAAATTTAAAGCTCCATGTACATTTATAAAATGTGAAATTATACTATATCGCATTGCTAACCTTTATGATTTTAATAACGGAAAAGAATCCTCAAGAGATATATAATAATTAAATCAGTACCACAAACAAATACAACCCGATGAATATTTTTCATTCAAACATTTCCTCTTGTATTTTATACCGGAGAGGAATGCAAACGTGCAGAAATGTTATTTATTGTGGGCAAAAATTGTAATTAGAATAACTATACCACCGTACATATCTGAAATACTTGAGATGTTTTATGAACGACATTAGTGAAGGAAAACGAGTAGTTGTAGTGTGATGCAAATATTTAAAATCTGTTCTTAAATGGTATAATTAGATCAACATTGGGCAGGACTGGGATTATCCGCCATTGTCCACCTCGAGGTCGAGTGGTTAAAGACGCTTGACTCAAGCGTTGGAGGAACGCTGGAGGTCGCGGGTGCGAATCCCGCTGGGGTGAAAAAAATGTATATAAAAATGCATTTTTCTATTCAGATTTTAAATAAAAATATATTTAGATAAAAATTCGAATAATGCATTTAAAAATATATATTCACTGTGGACTGGTAAAGAGTGGTAGATCTTGTATCGCCCTGGAGCAATACCATCGTTCAGTTTTGTAAGCCACATGAAATGGATTTATTCATGTTTCGTGACTAGAACTGAATAACCAGGTTTTCAATCTCTCCTCCGAATGCTACGCAGCATTTACATGTGCAATCGTACAGTATATTACATACCCAGACGGATGGTGGTGTCATGGTGTCTCATGTGCAGTATTAGATACAACAAATTATGCATGTGGTAGAATTACTCAAATTTTAAGTTACATATGAAAAAAATTTTTTTTTGGCCTGGCGCAATCTATTATTGAGTTCAAACTACATTTATATCATACAATATGCTAAAGCCCACTGACTGTTTCAGAATAACATATTCTCATTGCTTGTACAGTGACATCCCCGCTATAAATGGATGTTCAATATTTCTATGTCTCCTTCCAGCATTTCGTATTCCTATCTTGTAGTACTTACGTGTTGATTCTTAAGTGGTTTGACTTAAATGGTTTATGTATCTGCAGCAGGTATCACAATGAGTCAGATAAATTGGGTTATTAACATTCTATAATATTGATGCCGGTATTTTTTTCCGATTCATTGATGGATCTATTCTAACATATCTATATCTAATATATCTCAATCAAGGATCCAAAAAGATACAACAGAACAAATTTCGCTGAGCGAGCATTCTCGGTGGTGGGGCCAAAAGTCTGGAATGCTCTCCCAGCGTCAGCGCGAAACAGTCCGTATGAGATGATTTTTAAAAGCCGATCAAAAATTCATATTCTTCAAATATCGTTCCCTGAAGAGTAACAAAAATTATGTGCAGCGCCCTTAAGGTAATTTTCACACGAAAACGGCGTTGTGTTAGTTGCCCATGTTAATAATAATAATAATCTCAGGTCCTCTATAATTTTAAAAATAAGTATGTTCAAAATAATTTAGGTCTATTCTTGTCATATGTCGTATCTGTATTTAACTAAACGAGTTTACCTGACGAATGCTTCTAGACATAGTAGGTAATCTGGATAAAATAGTGCAAAGCAAACAATTATTTTTTTCAGCAAATAAATCGATTTAAACACCAAATTAAACCTCCACACCTCGAACAAAATGCTCATACAATTTTTCAATGATCTATGTCCAAGAATTTACATCTTTCGACTATATAAGTTCAAAATAATTCTTACTCTGTCTTTTCAGTATAATAGCATTATTGTGATGCAGCGCAGTGCTGTGTAGAGTGAGGTATTTAACTTTAAAGAAAAGAGATCAGTTTTTGTACTCTACGAGCAGGTAGATAAATGTGCAATGCATCACTGTTCAGTCGAGTGCTGGCAGTACCGGAGCTCCTAGTACACGTATGCCCCTGGTATGTTTGTTTGTTGTCAATTCAGAACGATTGATAGAGGCAGCAGTATGCAGTGGCTTTATCAAGGTTGACTGGTATCATATATTTTTCAAAACCTTTAAGAAACTAAAGATATATTTATCTTCCATTGCGTTTATCTGTAGAATTGTTCCGATCATGATGTATGAAATAATAAAATATTTTGATACTTCTTTTTTTGATGACTTATACAAAGGAGATCTATTGAAATATACATATTTATATGGGATTATGATTTTAAGGAAATAATAATAATTGTTATAGGAGGGAGATATAGATGCCAACATATCGTATAACAACCAAGCTAATTCGCACAGAATAGATGTTCCCGAGAACAATTTCCGCGATGAACGGTGTCGAGGAATTTTTTAAATTCGTAGGTAGACATGAAAAAAGATGATAACCAAATTCTATTGTAAGAGGGATGATTGTTAAAAAACGAGGAGAAACACTACTACTAAATAACACACGAAGAAACATAAATAGTTAGATCTAATTTATTTTTATGCCACCATACTTTGTAATTTAAAAGCATCGTTCTTTACTATAAATGTTCGGTGGTAACTTTGTGATATGAAGATTCCATAATTATAAATTGTAGATAACTTAGTAATATCACTTACG
>JAPMAF010000784.1:0-12883 GCA_026537445.1 Silvatares holzenthali
TAAATAAATAAATAAATACTGAACGGTAGTATTACTCCAAGGCGATCCTCCAGCGCTTTAGTCAAGTGTCATAGCCACTAGTTAACGAGGCCGACAAATGCGCTACAACGATATTTTGATTTTTTTTCACAAAAGTAACATTTTACAAAAAGCAATTCTTCTCTTTAATGGTTCGTTCATTTTACACATCTTTGATTTTCTCTGCATCTTGTAAATACAATCTTTATTTATAACATCTAAATTTAATTATCGCAGTCCTTTATCACTTTCCTCCTTTCCTTCCTTTCAGTCCTTTATCTTTAAACCTTTCTTAATGCATATTGTCGTAGTCAATCATTATATTAGTATTAGAGTGCACTGTAGTGGAGTGATATAGTAATGGCAATCATAATATGCTAATGCAGTTGAATGTTATTACGGTATTAGGCGGCAAGCAAATAGCATTTAGCGCATCGATGCATTCGAGTGCAACTAGCGACAACGCAGGCGGATCGGTTATCATACTATACGAGTACCTACTAGGTATGTATATACCGAATCCAATAGTGCAACCGCAAATTGAATCACTCCGGCAAGTGTCTCCCCTCAATGTGGATTATTTACATTCGTAATGGACGTCGGTGTCGCTCGCGGCCCGATTGCCACAATTAGCGTTGACAGAAACATTAAACAACGTCAAAAAGTTTCGCCAAATGGGCCGGGCGGCGAGAGCGGGAGCGGGTGAGAGAGCGAGAGCGCGCGGCGGAAAGAGGGACGCGGACTTAATGATATACCTATATTTTATTCGGCGGCGAACCGAGTAATTGAATGGGGCGGAGTACAGAATGGAACGGCTTGATTTATGCTCGAGCGGTGCTGGATCTCTCTTAGCCTTACTCGGAGCTATTAGCTCTTCGGCAACTAAGTTCCGAGAGCGATTTGTGGCGGCGGACGTTAAAAGGCGACACATAAACTGAAGCAACAGAGAAAAAGCTACTTTATTAGGGGATCCTACAGAACGATTTCATTCGAGAGATTAAATCCAACAATATATGCCGAGCCGTATACAATCTATATTAATTCATATGGCCGGATATGGATAATGATAACAGATATAATTTATTCAGATTGTTGATAGCAGTTAATCGTAGTACATATTACATTAACTAATCAAATGATTATGTATTACACAAAGCATTTTACATATTTCTTTATAACGTTGAAAACTTTCTGACACGCACTAACATGGCAATTTTGAAAAATGTGTATAGTCCAGTCCCTTCTACCTAAAACAATACCAATTGTATTACTCTACAAGAAATCGAACTGTAATAATAACTGTGGTGTTCATATTACAAAGCGTTTAACTCGTGTTATATATTCATTAATAAACTTTTACGCTGGGCCACCAATTTGATACATTTTTAACTAGATGTTGTCGAATTACAAACACAGTTCGATAAAATTATGAATTTGAAATCTAATTGTACGTAGTAGAAATCGAACTAAAAGCGCTTTTAAATATTCACGAGGAAAGCAATCATATCATACTCACTACGTATAACTCGGGTCGATGCATATATATGAATAGGTAGAGAACCAATCGCGTAACCGCGTGTTCAATGAATCCCCCGTTCGATGCGATGAAGCATTGATATAGACATCAATCGAGCATTATTTTAGCGGTGATTCAATCGTCGACGATTTGTATACAAAACGTAATTCAATCGAACCGATATACATACTGTGAGCCGAACAATTCCGAAATCGGGATTTTTACAAACAACGAGCGTAAAGTGACTGAACGATAATTTAATTACCCGTCGTATTGGATGTGTTAGAAAAACACGTCGTGCGTTGAGACATGTCATGTCAATTACAGCGAGTGGTGTAATCAAATCGGTAATAACACTAATTGGGAGCACGATCCATCCGGTGGCGCAGCGCACGTCGGTACAGCGGTGTGTTGACAAATGTGCCGACAAACGTATTATGCAGGTATTATACTAATTACATCACTCCATTAATACGAACAACGTGCTAACGGGCAGAGACATCAAAATAAATTATGCACTGTCAATACATAATTAACTTGGGTTAACACCACAAATATTGTGTATATAATAATACAAATAAACCGGAATATGATAGTGTTACCGGTGTTTGTCACTATACAGTATGAGATTAATAATGCTCGTAGGTCTGTCATAATAAATACCGAATATTCATTACAGCATTGGGAAATATTATTCGCAAGTGTATGATAACACCAATTAGCTATGCTTAATTTCATTTCATTATCTTAACAGCAGCATGTGACAAAATATTGCTGTTCGGCGAAGGCGGTTAGTAAAAATTTGAAGGCGGCTGAAATATAATTTAGAATGTTACCTTATGGGAAAGAATAAACTAAACAGTATATTAAATATATGGCAAAATAGCAGATATAAATAAATTTAAAATAATTTATTGTATTAAAATATTAAAATGTTTCCTAAATAATTTTTAAATATTAAATATTTAATTTTTATTTAGATATATATTATAAATCATTTCTTTTGGTGATTATTATTGTTTTTACTTTCACTATCATCCTATAAATTACTTGTGTTATTGTTATTATTATTGCTATTATTATTATTATAAATGTTATTATCGTTTCTGTTCCTTTCATTATAATTGTGTGTTATTGTAATTATTGTTTTAGTTTTAGTTATTATTATTTTGTCATTGTTGCTAATAAGTACTATAAATAAATAAATAAAACTTTGAAAAAATGAAATACTGGATAGTATCCCAGGAAAATTACGAGACATTTTTAATGTGGAGATCTGAACACATTAAAGAGATAACTGGTTAAACTGTTCATGAGTCAAATACTAACGAAGTGTAGAGAAGAATGAAAGATAATCGTGTTTGGTACCATGTAAGATCGCGACTCTCAGACATGAGATAAACTATTAAAATAGAAGATTTTATATTTGGTAGCCGTAATCATTTTTATAATACTTTAATAAGAACTTTACACATTTTTGTGGATTGAATTATAATATAGTGTAAATATTTTATAAAAAAAATACATGCTAACAAATACACAATCCACGTAAGCAACACCGTGTTGCATAAAATTTAAAAGGAAAATAGAAATAGATAAATGTGATGATAGTTTCACTTGAATGCTATAAGCATTAACAAACAATGGTCGTGCACATAATGCACACAGCTTAAATTGAACGGAATACACGTTGGTTCCGTTTCAATGACAGTGAAGCAGTAAAGCGCGGAATGCAGTAGATATGAATACAAACATGCTACACAGAGCCAATGACATTGTACGCAAGGTAAGTCAATAAGTTATCAATTAAAACGTTATTGCCTCTAATGGAATCGTAAATATGATTTAAGCAAATTGTATACAGTAATACCGACTAACGACCGTGATACTGGGACGCAGGAAAAGTTACGATCGTATCGAATAGTTAATTTTAATAATCGGAATGACAATCTGTTTGCTTAGTTATATTTTCATTGAGTATGCCATATTAGCTCTCAATACGTTGTACATGCAAGCTATAAATCTATTAACGACATATCATTGCACAACATTTTAATGGTGCCTAATAATTTGTTAACTACAATAAAATAATTCTTATTAATTTATATGAATACTTTTATTACGAGATAAATGCTTTGATTATGACATTAAGTAGTGAGTGACCAGTACGAGTATAAGATAGGTAATATACGAGGAACTTATCAAATGTCTTTTCTGATCAGTCTAAAATAACTTAATGTATTTGATGATGAAACATTAAAAAAATGATTATAAAGGATATTATTATTATTATTTTGCGGATAACTTATAAAGCGCTGTTTTCGTGAGAAAATCACCTCAAGAGCGCTGTATATAAACTGGAATAGGGTGAAAAAGTAATGAGATAGGCATACAAAATTAGGACTGTAGGTGCAATCGAAGTATCCTTACACATCAAATACACAAAGTAAACCGAAATAGTTCTTGCATTTAGTAAATCTATGGAGGGTGTAACAAGATAAAGAAATAATTAGCTAGATTGCATAGAAAAGAAATGAAGTCTCATTTGGAATACATTATCTACTGAGTGACTATGGGTAATGGCATGTCGAACAGTCTTCCTGAAAACAACGAGATATTAGAAGCACCTACCGAGATAGTACAAGGTTCGGTAACACGCCAATGATCTCAAAATCCCGGTCTTTCTGATTGTGACTTCTTTATGTTAAAATACCTATAGAAACGTGTTTATCATTTTCCATATTCACCTATAAATCAAATATTAGGTGTTGTTCGAAAAAAATAAAATCAGTTTTCCTTGAAAATCAACTGAGTTTTGTTCGTTTTGAAAACGTTCCCGTATGCCACCTGGTTACAGATAGGCCGTACAGATTATTCCTACCCACCTTCTGTGCTCTAATGACTGAAGGCTTATTTATTAATCGCAGTATAATTATGAGCTTAAATTTACAACGTGTCGTTTGAAATGCTATTTAGTAAAATACAACAAGCAGCGAATAAACGCACAAATATCGTTATAAGAAATGTGAGGAGTACTGCATTGCGATATAAGTGTCTCGGGTAATATGGTAGTAAATGTGAAACATGCCAGTAATGAATAATAATATTCGTACAGTTAGCCAAACAAAATTCATACACAAGTTCGTATCTCGCACACAGAGAGAAATTATTATTGTGGGCCGGGATGCCGGGATGCCGGAAAGCTGGCAAGCCGGGAGGAAAACCGACTTACATATTCAGTAATGGGCTGTTTATCTGTCGGCGCGCGCCCGTGCTCGTGCCTATACCCGGTGCCCGTTTGCTTACACAGTGTAAATTCCTGAGAGCTTTGTGTACAATATCAACATTATAAATTACCATTAAACCTGTTAAATAATATAAAATCTTTCTATTAATCTTAAATGTTTCATAACAAACACACGAGAAAATCCTACCGACCAAAAATTGGAGAGTAACGCGAAATACACGCGCGTGAACGTGAAAAATTACACTCGTATTTCACTGGGAGTAACAATCGTTTTATTTGTTTATTATTGTAAACCACTTAGCATATATTTAAAATGAGGAAGTGAAAGATAAAAATAAACAATGTCGAGATATTTGCCTACGAGATTCTGTTACATTTACTCTTTATAAATATTTTATGAATGAAATAAAGAAATTGGCAGTTCTATAAAATACGTGTAACATTTATTATTACATGGATAATTTATTAAGCGCTGTTTTCGTAAAAACCCACCTCAAGAGCACTGTACAGCTTTATACTTAAATATCTTACTCAATATTGCAGATTTCATATTAAAATTATAGTGACAAAATGTGATGGAACAAAATAAAGAAAATATAATGTAATGTTAAATATGATGTATTTAATTCTTGATGGTTATCTTCTTGTGAAGATCCGGGGTAATCCTTCTTCATTTATTTGGTATATTATGGAAATCGCTATCTTGGGATGACTTGCAAGACTCGCGCCACAACGAAAACAACAAATAACTCGACTATTCAATTCAATGAATACGACAGGGTTTTCTATATAAGAGTATTATTTAATAGACTTTTTTCTCGTACCAGTTTCCATCTTTTAAATTACGGATATATTCAACCGTATAAACCAAATTGTCATAAATTGCTCCGTTCGTAGCCGTAATAATCGCAAACATGGACAAAGCAAGGAATAAAGTCAGGATGGAAAATCCATATTTCTATAAACCCCTTAGGAAAACCGATGCGATTCAAATCTGTTACCATACAATAATACAATAACAAAGCTATTTTTATATTTAAAATTATCGATTTAACGTGAGTGCGATTAACCGGCACGAGTTTTTTAGTTAATGAGACTTTGAGACATTAACAAATTCTCATTACCCAGATCATCAGCTAGATTTTATTTACACTCTTGAATACATAATATTAATTCTCTTTGCGTATATAAACAACTGTAAAAAGATTTCTTTTAATGTTATAATATACCTACGTAAATCTATTACTTGATCTCATAAACATGAGTAAAATAAGAGCATCTACAAACGAGCATACCTGGATTGGAGTTTATTATTCGATCACTGTAAACAAGCAAAGCGAACCGGAATAAACATAAAAAAATGTTCCGAGACAGCTGAATTTATAAACCTGGCATTCAAAATCGGCCTGACTTGGCGCGGCCGAGTGTGTAACGCGTGGAACATGCCTCAAACATTTGGCCTGAAATCAAGAATGCCCATTTCGCCGTAAAACAATATTAACATGATTTATGTAACACTGTTACTCGTGTTTATGGGATGGTGCGAGGCAATGTGATACTATTGAACTAATGGGCTCAAAGTTACAAGGTTTTCACTGCCAACAGAACAAATTACCATTTTGTTAGATCTTGTAACAATATATCATCAATATATTGTCCAGATGTCTCGGGAGTTTCAAAATACAATTTGTAGAAACAAAGAAACATTCTTTTAAATTAATTAACAAATTATGATTTTGTGAAACGTCTCCGTAGAAATAAATATAATTTTAATAATGTGCCAACTTACAGAAAAATGAACATATATATCGGTTTCGTTAAAATAATCTAATCACCACGCTTCTTAAAGCTTCAATTTTTTATGTTTATAGCTTGGTTGTACCGAAAGGTAAATATCATTTGTGGATTAATATAATAACAAATACAAAAAGGTGTGATTTGCTACCGTATACGGATAGTTTATTTTGATGCAGAAGTCTATTGGTAAAATAATAAATATTATACATATGTACAACGGAAAAGGTTACAATAATAATAGGATCAAAGGAGAAGAATAGTGAATATGCTCCCCAGAAACAATTGGAATTAAAATAATTCCAGTGAAAAATTAAAGTAGTTTTCTACAAGACCTTTATTAAGCCAATATAATAATGTATGCTTCTGTAACTTGCATAGATGCTCAGAAAGGCCAACGCAATGACAATAGCAGCATTTGAGATAATAACTCGTCGCAAAATTAATGGATCTGTGAAAAAAACTAAATATATAACTGTGAACTCATTACTTTTGCACATCTAATTAATAATGATGATAATAATTCAAATATTATAATGGGTGGGGCAGAGCGGTGTAAACAAGGACGCAGCAGCACTGGGTCTAAAAGAATGGAGGGCAATAGTCGTGGATAGATCAGAGTGATTCCTAGATTCAACCGAGGTCAATAAGTGACTGTCAGATAAGTTCAGGAAGAATACCTAAAATGAAGTATGAAGAGTAACCTAGCCTAACCTAAGCTGTTGAGCAAAAACTACATAGAAATGACGTCGACGTACAGAAATCTTGTTATGTAAAAAATTATGTTAGTATATAAAAATTTCCATAAAATTGTACACAGAAAATATCAACTCTCAACTGGTTTTCGGGGGAAAATTAAACGTCCAGAAATACACAAATTTATTAAAACATAAAAAGAGAAAATGACACACGATCAATAGCGGACCAAGATTGTGGACAATACAGTTTGATGTGAATCTGATCAAAATGAAATATATACGATCAAAAAGTAATTATAATATTTTAACATAAAGCGTTTCGCGTTATTCCAAAATAGGAAACATCTCAGATGAAATCGCAAAATAACTTTCTGCTCGAGACTAATTTCGGCCGGAGTTTTGCAAGCGGGGGAGGTAGTGTAATTACTTAATCAAATTAAACACTTCATTATTCAATGAACAACAACACGTAAGACGGGTAAAGTGCTCGCTTTATAAATTGCCAAATGACGCACGATTAATATCGTTCGCTCGCCGGTTATACCGTTTAACTGCAGGAGAAAAAAAAACAATTTGCTATGCGAAAAGTTTGACCTAGATAGTA
The DNA here is from genome assembly GCA_026537445.1 of Silvatares holzenthali. NCBI lineage: Eukaryota > Metazoa > Arthropoda > Insecta > Trichoptera > Pisuliidae > Silvatares > Silvatares holzenthali. The sequence goes on from JAPMAF010000784.1 coordinate 7,878, forward strand.
GTATAATAATCGCCAGATGGCACGGATATTATTTGATACGTAGGGCGAAACCAAAACAAGTTTTGCGGAGAAAACTTATGACAGAGATCATATTATACACCCAACAATGGAGAGTTGGCGCAAGACCATGACAGCTGCGGCAGTGCCGTAACATCGGCAAGCGGGAGAGAGAAAGAGAGCGGTTAAAATGTCGATATTAACTCGCTCTTTGGCCACCACGATCTGCCCCCTCGCTTCCACCGCCCCGTATTATCCGCCTTCCACTTCCGGCGTGCTCAGGTTCTCACCCCCGTGCTCGCGTTCAGTGGTGAATTCTTGTATAACCCTTCGTGGCTGCAACGATAATGCACAGCCCACAAAGTACTAAAACCTTTTGAAATAATCAACCCAATAACTATGTAACCTGAAATAATATTACGAGTATAAATATCACTACGATATTTTTGTAGCTGTTACACTACGAGTGCATCCCACCTCGTTGTAAAAGCAATTTCCTACTGAAGTAAGCAGAACGGATTAAATGTTAAAGTACTATTCTATTCTGGTATTCATTTCTTGCTTTGTTATTTATTTATTCGCAAGCATGCAAGCACTTGGACGTAGTTTTTTTTTATCTATTGAGAAGTTTTCAGGATATTTGATTAGAAGTACAGTGTGCTAGTACTACATAGAGGTATCTCCCTTGCCTACTTTACTATAACCGCTCCATGTGATGGTTTGTTTAATTTAAGAAACTGTTAATGATACCAATGCTGCTAAATGTCACAATGACACCATTCGGCATAGTGTTAAAATTGTATACATTAAAAAAAATTTAAATATGTGGAAACGGCACGAGATCGAAAGACGTGTTTTTTATGCAGACGTGGAGAAAATATGAATCCAAAAACTTATCAGTGTACATTCATTTTCGTAAATATACAATTATTCTAATAAATCTATATAAAAAATAATAATATTCAGTACTTAAAAATATTGAATAATTTTGTATCGGAGGATTTGGAGTATCTTGTCCCGTCCGCCCCTGGATGCTCTCGGGAGGATCTAGGTAGCGTAGCTTTGCGGGTTTAACTTTGCACCGCATCAGCGCCGGGAGAGGGTAAAAAAGCCAAGTTCGAAACAAGTGTATTAAACGTGGATTGCAGCGAGCGAACTTTCGCCGGCAGTTAAAAGCTCGACTTTTGACATGCGAAACGGTCGCTCCTTCATTTTATACGTTTCACATTCTCCGCAAATTAAACGAAATAATAATGTTCGAAACATTACGGAAACGCTAACGCTAAGCCGTGGAGCGTTTTAAAGTGAAACATTATTTATGATTAATGGGCGATCCCGCCGTTGTGAAACGTCGGCACTTTGGCAGATTATTAAAATATGTCGACGCTTGAATCGGTAGAGCCGTGTCGGACGTCGCCCGGTAGAACCGGACGTGTGAAAAATGGCAAGAAGTCGGGCAAAAAGTGGTACTGTATTAAGTTGTCAGTTGTCATGTATAGCCAATATGCCAAAGACGTTACTTGTTATTATTCCTGAGGAGTGATCAAACGTGGGCGTGAAAAGGCTATACAATTGTTTCTGCTTTTTGACATATCCATTTTATAAATATGTATCAATACGTTATACGTATTACGACAAAGTATTCATAAATTAGTTTAAATTACCTGTTAGGAAAATCCGCAACAGAATGTATATATTGTAGACACGATTTGCAGTTTACTACCATTTGGTATTTTTTTCATTCGTCGGCATCAATAATCCGTTGTGCGTATCGGTTATCCGTATTTGGGAACTCTAGGATGATTTGTTCGATATAACCCCATTTAATGCCCCGTTCTCCATATTTCCAGCTTTCTAAGTAGCTTTCACATTTTCCATTCTTGTGTTTCATTCTCATATTTCCTAGGTATAAGATTTTTTCCACTTGTTATAGTTCCTCAATCTCATTTGATTTGCACTTCGTTGTTCCATCACAAATTATGGTCCCAACACATTTCAATAGAGGAAATTCAGAACATATTCCCTTGTAACCAGCCTTGACCAGCCGTGACTAGCCTTGCATCGTTCGAAATATAGATAGTCAGATAGCAAATGTGTATATAACTTGAATTTAATTTTGTGTAAAGAAACCTGTACAGTAAGTGCGTAATAGATAAGGGAGATGAATTACTCAATTAATTCGATTATATCGGCTTCATTTCATGTAGATTTATACCTGCAGTCAAAATAATGGACAGGATACGTACTTCACGAAATAAACTTATCGGTCCGACTACTAGAAAATTCACGGAACAAACTCCGACATCAAACAACAAATAACGGGATATCGGGGAACAAATTATCGTTAATGGAATTTATTAATCGCAACCGGGAGCTTATAATCAATTAATAAGTTGTAATGCGAAACTAGTAGGTACAGAGGTTACCTACCCCCACCTATTTGTGGAAGGTAGGGCTGAATCAATATCACCCGCAGACATGGCCTTTTGTTGTGTTGGGGGCGGCGTGCTACGTATTATACTTATAGACACTGAATTGGAAATCAGTGGCGGTGGTTACTGTATAATAAATGTAAATATGTATTACTGTAGCTTTCGTATATACATATACCCTCTGTAATCTATGAACTGATATAATAAATTCAATACTTAAATTTGCTAAGGTGCTGAAATGATTCTAGAGAAAAACATATTTTAGAGATTGGGTATATTGGTGGTGAGTGGAAAATTATTAAACAAAAAATTGGGCATGCGTATAATACACCGAACATATTACAATTGCAAAGTTTTAACACAGTTGTGTAATTGCACGAGTGATAAATTTGATGTGAGAACTATTGACATAGTCGAGAGATACATCTCATGCCATATTTTAATAATTAATATTTTTACGACTGTTTCATTACAGGTGATTCATTTTATTGTTCTTGCTCTCCCGACAATATTGTGGTCCTTTTATTTAAGTAAGAATTTATAAGTGCGTTCAAACAAATTGTAGAGATATCCTTGCTACCATGAAAGAATATAATTTAACATTTTGTTTTCGTCGTCACACAAATTTTTAATCTTTTTAATTTTGTTCTCAAGTTTTTATATAAACCGGATAAATGCTTTAGTCATATTCAGTTGTTAATAGAGGCTGCACGTGATCTGAAGTTCTTACCCCACCAAGTTCCTGTATTAGGGTGTTCGCAAATATCGGAGTTGTGTACCAGCTCATGATAATCCAACACGAGTAGTATCAGAATACGTCTTTATAGTAAACTGTGACTACAATTGGAGACTGTGTGATATTTTCAAAAAAAAATCTTCTAATTTCAAAATTATTAAACATAAAAATGCATTTGCTCGTTCACGTGATTATTTTTTAAAGGGAAAATTATGACGGAGAGGCGTTTGGAAGGGTAAAAAATCCTTGGACTTCAGCAATAGGTATGTCGAGGATGTTACCATTTAATTCGCTTGGTATACGAAAAGGGTAGTTATGGCGTCACAGTCGCCAACCTTCTACATGTAAGGGTACTCAAATAAAAAAAATACTATTTTTGTAATATTTGCATCTACACAACCTTTCGGCGTAAATTAAAAATGAACGTCGCAACACGACGTATACAATTACGAACAACTTAAAAATATGTAAATATAATAAGGTCGGTTCGCATATCACAACGAATGTTTATAATACATGCGGTTTTGTCTGGACGCAATATTTCCACTCGACAGAGAACGAGAGGATTTAGAAGTTAAATAATAACAACTGTGATACGTTCATTAATGACTCGTAAACCGGCGACACGCCATGAATTAATAAATAGAGTTAAACATATTTTAGCCAACTGTTTCACCGAATAATAAAACCCCCTATTCCGTCCATATACGTATCCCGTCCCGTCCCGTCCCATGGCAGGGCAGGGCAGGGCATGGTATGCGAGTATACTGAGCAGTTTCCACGGCCGCAACCGCCGCGCGGTACTGCGGTCGACAGCTTTAATGATAAAAACATCCAGACTATTATTATTACTCCAGCATCCCGTTGAATACTGAATATTCACGGGGAAACTTTTCAATATATTATTTCAACAATGTGCGGAATTATTTCACCGAAATGTGTACGTTTGTACTTTAATAGCATTAAACGTTAAATAATTCATACGTTACCGGCAGATTATTACAACGCAGCTAGCTCTACAACACGATAAATTGATTAAGCGTATAATGCAAAATCGTAATGAAATTTCTATTATTAAACATTTCACTCTAACTAATTACGGGCTCTCTGCGCAAAATATATACGTTTGCGACATCTTAATGGGTGCATTGAAACATTGCATTAAAACATTGCAAAGCATCACGTACAGAGACTTCATCAGAAATTATCGTTAAAAAAAAATTATTTTGTATTCATGCATACACCTGATAATCTTTTTTTATAAATTCCCGTACAGAAGACACCACCGAAGCGGACCAATACCATAAGACACCATGTGGTATGATGAAGACTTAGGGTGGAATGAGGGCGAGTCTTGAATAGGCCCACGTATAAGGTAGGAGGAAACACAGACGACGATCATTTCAGTCTGGCCATCTCTCACAAGAAAGACTTAGCGACTTCATCAGAAATTATTGTTTAAAAAAAATATATTTATATTTTGTATTCATGCATACACCTGATAATCTTTTTTTAATAAATTCCCGTACAGAAGACACCACCGAAGCGGGCCAATAACATAAGACGCCATGCACTATTAGTTCACATGCACTCAACTGTGAAGGAGTCTTAAATACAGCAGCCCGAGGAATTAGTGATGTCAGTTCCGGAAAGCATCTTCCATGAAAATATCGGTAAAACTAACAGATCATACCGGTTTTTTTTCGTGGTTGTGAAGACCAGCAAATCTTTCACAAATAATCGTGTATTCAATATTGATGAAAAAAGCATAATGCAATATGATATCCATGTCATTTTGAATAGTCAAATTCTATGACTAAAAATACCTTGAATAAAATAAA